>LSBG02000171.1:32500-87898 GCA_001642375.2 Mentha longifolia
AGAATGGGGGGTGGTCGAAGTCCGAAGTTCACCAAGTCGGTTCTTAAGATTTTTTCCTTACTCATCGGTTCCGCACGATTCTTGAGTCGTTGTAACACTTATGAGATATTGAATAATGGTAGGGTGGTCGAAGTCCAAAGTTCTCTCAGTCGGTTCGTACTATTTTTTTCCCTAAGCATCGTTTAATTTATTTTGTCCCCCTGGCTTCTCCTTCCTTACACATCGGTTTCGCACGATTCTTGAGTCGTTGTAACACTTGCGAGATATTGAAGAATGGGGGGTGCTCGAAGTCCGATGTTCTCCCAGTCGGTTCGTATGATTTTTTCCTTTGGCATCGTTTTCCTGGTTTTGTCCCCCTGACATCTCCTTCCTTACTCATCGGTTTCGCACAATTCTTGATTCGTTGTAACACATATGAGATATTGAAGAATGGTGGGGCGATTGAAGTCCGAAGTTCTCTCATTCAGTTCATACGATTTTTTCCCTAGGCATCGTTTTCCTTGTTTTGTCCCCCTGACATCTCATTCCTTACTCATCGGTTCCGCACGATTCTTGAGTCGTCGTAACACTTAGTAGATATTGAAGAATGGTGGGGTTGTCGAAGTCTGAAGTTCTCTCATTCGATTCGTACGATTTTTTCCCCAGACATCATTTTATTTGTTTTGTCCCCCTTGCATATCCTTCCTTACTCATCGGTTCCGCACGATTCTTGAGTCGTTGTAACACTCATGAGATATTGAAGAATGGTGGGGCGGTCGAAGTCCGAAGTTCTCTCAGTCGGTTCGTACGATTTTTTTCCCTAAGCATCGTTTAATTTGTTTTGTCCCCCTGGCTTCTCCTTCCTTACACATCGGTTTCGCACGATTCTTGAGTCATTGTAACACTTGCGAGATATTGAAGAATGGTGGGGCGGTCGAAGTCCGAAGTTCTCTCATTCGGTTCGTACGATTTTTTCCCTAGGCATCGTTTTCCTTGTTTTGTCCCCCTGACATCTCCTTCCTTACTCATCGGTTCCGCACGATTCTTGAGTCGTTGTAACACTTATGAGATATTGAAGAGTGGTGGGGTTGTCGAAGTCCGAAGTTCTCCCAGTCGGTTCGTACGATTTTTTCCCTAGACATCATTTTATTTGTTTTGTCCCCCTTGCATATCCTTCCTTACTCATCGGTTCCGCACGATTCTTGAGTCGTTGTAACACTTATGAGATATTGAAGAATGGTGGGGTGGTCGAAGTCCGAAGTTCTCTCAGTCGGTTCGTATGATTTTTTCCCTAAGCATCATTTTATTTATTTTGTCCCCCTGGCATCTCCTTCCTTACTCATCGGTTTTGCACGATTCTTGAGTCGTTGTAACACTTACGAGATATTGAAGAATGGGGGGTGGTCGAAGTCCGAAGTTCTCTCAGTCGGTTCGTACGATTTTTTCCCTAGGCATCATTTTATTTGTTTTGTCCCCCTGGCATCTCCTTCCATACTCATCGGTTCGGCACGATTCTTGAGTCGCGTTGTAACACTTACGAGATTTTGAAGAATGGAGGGTGGTCGAAGTACGAAGTTCTCTCAGTCAGTTCGTACGACTTTTTCCCTAGGCAACGTTTTCCTTGTTTTGTCCCCCTGACATCTCCATCCTTACTCATCGGTTTCGTACGATTCTTGAGTCGTTGTAACACTTATGAGATATTGAAGAATGGTGGGTGGGGTTGTAGAAGTCCAAAGTTCTCTCAGTCGGTTCGTACGATTTTTTTCCTAGGCATCATTTTCCTTGTTTCGTCCCCCTGACATCTCCATCATTACTTATCGGTTTCGCACAATTCTTGAGTCGTTGTAACACTTATGAGATATTCACGAACGGTGGGGTGGTCGAAGTCCGAAGTTCTCTCAGATGATTAGTACGATTTTTTCCCTAGGCATCGTTTTATTTGTTTTGTCCCCCTGACATGTCCTTCCGTACTCATCGGTTTCGTACGATTCATGAGTCAATAGAATACTTATGAGACATTGAAGAATGGTGGGGTGGTCGAAGTCCGAAGTTCTCTCAGTCGGTTCGTACAATTTTTTCCCTAGACATCATTTTGCTTGTTTTGTCCCCTGACATCTCCTTCCTTACTCATCGGTTTTGCACAATTCGTGAGTCGTTGTAACACTTATGAGATATTGAAGAAGGGGGGGTGGTCGAAGTACGAAGTTCTCCAAGTCGGTTCTTAAGATTTTTTCCTTACTCATCGGTTCCGCACGATTCTTGAGTCGTTGTAACACTTATGAGATATTGAATAATGGTAGGGTGGTCGAAGTCCAAAGTTCTCTCAGTCGGTTCGTACTAATTTTTTCCCTAAGCACCGTTTAATTTGTTTTGTCCCCCTGGCTTTTCCTTCCTTACACATCGGTTTCGCATGATTTTTGAGTCGTTGTAACACTTGCGAGATATTGAAGAATGGGGGGTGCTCGAAGTCCGATGTTCACCCAGTCGGTTCGTATGATTTTTTCCTTTGGCATCGTTTTCCTGGTTTTGTCCCCCTGACATCTCCTTCCTTACTCATCGGTTTCGCACAATTCTTGAGTCGTTGTAACACTTATGAGATATTGAAGAATTGTGGGGCGGTCGAAATCTGAAGTTCTCTCATTCGGTTCGTACGATTTTTTCCCTAGGCATCGTTTTCCTTGTTTTGTCCCCCTGACATCTCCTTCCTTACTCATCGGTTCCGCACGATTCTTGAGTCGTCGTAACACTTATGAGATATTGAAGAATGGTGGGGTTGTCGAAGTCCGAAGTTCTCTCAGTCGGTTCGTACGATTTTTTCCCTAGACATCATTTTATTTGTTTTGTCCCCCTTGCATATCCTTCCTTACTCATCGGTTCCGCACGATTCTTGAGTCGTTGTAACACTCATGGAGATATTGAAGAATGGGGGGTGGTCGAAGTCAGAAGTTCTCTCAATCGGTTCGTACTTTTTTTTTCCCTAAGCATCGTTTAATTTATTTTGTCCCCCTGGCTTCTCCTTCCTTACACATCGGTTTCGCACGATTCTTGAGTCTTTGTAACACTTGCGAGATATTGAAGAATGATGGGGCGGTCGAAGTCCGAAGTTCTCTCATTCGGTTCGTACGATTTTTTCCCTAGGCATCATTTTCCTTGTTTTGTCCCCCTGACATCTCCTTCCTTACTCATCGGTTCCGTACGATTCTTGAGTCGTTGTAACACTTATGAGATATTGAAGAATGGTGGGGTGGTCGAAGTCCGAAGTTCTCTCAGTCGGTTCGTATGATTTTTTCCCTAAGCATCATTTTATTTATTTTGTCCCCCTGGCATCTCCTTCCTTACTCATCGGTTTTGCACGATTCTTGGGTCGTTGTAACACTTACGAGATATTGAAGAATGGGGGGTGGTCGAAGTCCGAAGTTCTCTCAGTCGGTTCGTACGATTTTTTCCCTAGGCATCATTTTATTTGTTTTGTCCCCCTGGCATCTCCTACCATACTCATCGGTTCCGCACGATTCTTGAGTCGCGTTGTAACACTTACGAGATTTTGAAGAATGGAGGGTGGTCGAAGTCCGAAGTTCTCTCAGTCAGTTCGTACGACTTTTTCCCTAGGCAACGTTTTCCTTGTTTTGTCCCCCTGACATCTCCATCCTTACTCATCGGTTTCGTACGATTCTTGAGTCGTTGTAACACTTATGAGATATTGAAGAATGGTGGGTGGGGTTGTAGAAGTCCAAAGTTCTCTAAGTCGGTTCGTACGATTTTTTTCCTAGGCATCATTTTCCTTGTTTCCTCCCCCTGACATCTCCATCATTACTTATCGGTTTCGCACAATTCTTGAGTCGTTGTAACACTTATGAGATATTCAAGAACGGTGGGGTGGTCGAAGTCCGAAGTTCTCTCAGTTGATTAGTACGATTTTTTCCCTAGGCATCGTTTTATTTGTTTTGTCCCCCTGACATGTCCTTCCGTACTCATCGGTTTCATACGATTCATGAGTCAATAGAATACTTATGAGACATTGAAGAATGGTGGGGTTGTCGAAGTCCGAAGTTCTCTCAGTCGGTTCGTACGATTTTTTCCCTAGACATCGTTTTGCTTGTTTTGTCCCCTGACATCTCCTTCCTTACTCATCGGTTTTGCACGATTCTTGAGTCGTTGTAACACTTATGAGATATTGAAGAATGGGGGGTGGTCGAAGTCCGAAGTTCTCCAAGTCGGTTCTTAAGATTTTTTCCTTACTCATCGGTTCCGCACGATTCTTGAGTCGTTGTAACACTTATGAGATATTGAATAATGGTAGGGTGGTCGAAGTCCAAAGTTCTCTCAGTCGGTTCGTACTATTTTTTTCCCTAAGCATCATTTAATTTGTTTTGTCCCCCTGGCTTCTCCTTCCTTACACATCGGTTTCGCACGATTCTTGAGTCGTTGTAACACTTGCGAGATATTGAAGAATGGGGGGTGCTCGAAGTCCGATGTTCTCCCAGTCGGTTCGTATGATTTTTTCCTTTGGCATCGTTTTCCTGGTTTTGTCCCCCTGACATCTCCTTCCTTACTCATCGGTTTCGCACAATTCTTGAGTCGTTGTAACACATATGAGATATTGAAGAATGGTGGGGCGGTTGAAGTCCGAAGTTCTCTCATTCGGTTCGTACGATTTTTTCCCTAGGCATCGTTTTCCTTGTTTTGTCCCCCTGACATCTCATTCCTTACTCATCGGTTCCGCACGATTCTTGAGTCGTCGTAACACTTAGTAGATATTGAAGAATGGTGGGGTTGTCGAAGTCTGAAGTTCTCTCAGTCGGTTCGTACGATTTTTTCCCTAGACATCATTTTATTTGTTTTGTCCCCCTTGCATATCCTTCCTTACTCATCGGTTCCGCACGATTCTTGAGTCGTTGTAACACTCATGAGATATTGAAGAATGGTGGGGCGGTCGAAGTCCGAAGTTCTCTCAGTCGGTTCGTATGATTTTTTTCCCTAAGCATCGTTTAATTTGTTTTGTCCCCCTGGCTTCTCCTTCCTTACACATCGGTTTCGCACGATTCTTGAGTCGTTGTAACACTTGCGAGATATTGAAGAATGGTGGGGCGGTCGAAGTCCGAAGTTCTCTCATTCGGTTCGTACGATTTTTTCCCTAGGCATCGTTTTCCTTGCTTTGTCCCCCTGACATCTCCTTCCTTACTCATCGGTTCCGCACGATTCTTGAGTCGTTGTAACACTTATGAGATATTGAAGAATGGTGGGGTTGTCGAAGTCCGAAGTTCTCTCAGTCGGTTCGTACGATTTTTTCCCTAGACATCATTTTATTTGTTTTGTCCCCCTTGCATATCGTTCCTTACTCATCGGTTCCGCACGATTCTTGAGTCGTTGTAACACTTATGAGATATTGAAGAATGGTGGGGTGGTCGAAGTCCGAAGTTCTCTCAGTCGGTTCGTATGAATTTTTCCCTAAGCATCATTTTATTTATTTTGTCCCCCTGGCATCTCCTTCCTTACTCATCGGTTTTGCACGATTCTTGAGTCGTTGTAACACTTACGAGATATTGAAGAATGGGGGGTGGTCGAAGTCCGAAGTTCTCTCAGTCGGTTCGTACGATTTTTTCCCTAGGCATCATTTTATTTGTTTTGTCCCCCTGGCATCTCCTTCCATACTCATCGGTTCCGCACGATTCTTGAGTCGCGTTGTAACACTTACGAGATTTTGAAGAATGGAGGGTGGTCGAAGTCCGAAGTTCTCTCAGTCAGTTCGTACGACTTTTTCCCTAGGCAACGTTTTCCTTGTTTTGTCCCCCTGACATCTCCATCCTTACTCATCGGTTTCGTACGATTCTTGAGTCGTTGTAACACTTATGAGATATTGAAGAATGGTGGGTGGGGTTGTAGAAGTCCAAAGTTCTCTCAGTCGGTTCGTACGATTTTTTTCCTAGGCATCGTTTTCCTTGTTTCGTCCCTGATGGAGTCCAAGGATCGTTTATTCAAGATCCTGTTCGAGTTCCAAGTGGGCCGGTGACAAGAGCTCGAGCTAAGAAGTTTAAGGAAGCTTTGCAAGGGTTGGTTCAAGAAGTTTGGGCTCAAGAGTTGATGAAGAAGCCCATTGGAGATGGTGGATCGGGCAGCCCGCGAGTAGTTAATCTTATCAAGTGTGACCGGGCTGAAGATTAAAGACTTAGTTATTATTTTCGTGACTTTATTTTGCAGCCCACGTTTTGTGCCTTAAAAGGCTTTATTTTTGGGCTTTATTATGTTATTTGATGGGTTTGACCCATAGTTTGACTATACTTAAGTTATTTCATAGTTGGACTAGGTTTAGATAAGTTTTGAGCACTATATATATGGCCCTTATGTCATGGCCGAAAATCAACATTGATCATTAATAATATTGTGAGTTTTATTCTCTCTTGAGAGTTCTTCGAATTCCTCTTGATTTTTCCAAGACGAATTCTTTACCCGGCGAATCAACGAGTTCATCATCCCTCGTTGTGTGTCATTCAGCGTCCCCGTGTGGCTCGGCGACCGTCTCTTTGGGATATAGAGGTTTCGGCTTATCTATATTACTTAGGGGGTTTAGTTCGTAGACGTATTGGGATTTCCATTAGTTCGATTCAGTCTTCCGCGTGCGTAAGTTATACGGATCTGCGAAGGTTCGTATCATTTGGCACCAGAGCCAGGTCGTCTTCCGGGCGTTCAGGTTTTAGTATCTATTCCTTGGTTTATTTTCGTTCGTGTCTTTTGTCCAGTTTTCGTTGTGAGTCGAATTGAGTCTCGTCAATTTTGTTGCTTTCTTCGTTCGTGTCGTATATCTGAGTCTCGTTAATTTTATCTGAGTCGAATTCACATAAAAAAAAAAAAAAAAAAAAAAACAAGTTCGTATTTCAGATTTGTGTTGTTCGTTGCTGAAAAAAAGAAAAAAAAAAAAGGAAAAAAAAAAAAAAAAAAAAAAAAAGGACGTTCATTTATTGAACAATTCAGATCTGTTCTAGTGTGTTAAATCCTGAAGGAGAAATTTTGTTCGATTTGATCTTCTGATTAAGGGATATTTGATTTGTTTCCTTTCTTTCGTCAATTTGTTTCCTTAAATAAGAGAAGTCCATATTCTGCATCTTTTAGTTGATCGAGTCGTTTGTTGCTTCGTTTCTTCGTGTCATTCGTTGGTTCATAGTAATTTCTTCGTTTCTTGATTGGTTCTTGAGTCATTCTTGTATTGGGTAGTAGTTGTGTATTCGTTTTTCGAGTTTTCGTCGGTAGAACTTAAAACGGATGTAACTTTTGATCTGCTTATCCGTTCAAGCTCCATAATACCATTTCGGAAACGTCTCGACGAGACCAAGAAGTTCACACCGCTTCGCCGTGTTCGGTTTGCGTTTAGGCCCAAAAACACCCGTCTGAAGGTCATACCGTCCAGTTGAAAAAAAAAAAAAAAAAAAAAAAAAAAATCGGTAATTCCTTTCTGTGTTCCTTGGTTTGTTGGTAAGAGTTCAGTGGTAGATTGAGAGGGTTTGAGTGCTTGTAAGAGAGAATTGAGTGGAAAAAGGCAAGAGAGGTGAGATTATTAGAGGGTAAAAGCCATTGATTCGAGTGATACATGAGTGCTGAGTGCATCATCCTTGAGCGATACACGAGTGCTTGTGAGGTGGTGAGGATCCTGTTTTTAACTAACCTTTTCTTTGTTTTTTGTGTTTAAAAAAAAAATAAATAAATAAAAAAAAAAATAAAAAAATTATAGGTATGGCAAGTAATGCAGCAAACGATGGTTCCGGCAACAACACACATCCAGAAGATCAGCCTGATTTAGATCCAAAGCAAAAAATTTTGTGGGATGCAATGAAATCAGAATTGGACAAGATGCTCACAAAAAAATTGGATGATGTGTATGAGAGGATCCATGAGGTTTCGGAGAAAAATCAAGCTGAGTCTCCTCACGGCAGCGGTAATAGAGGTGGAGGATTTGGTAGAGATAGAGGTAGAGGTCATCTACGTTTTCCACTTCAGCGTCCACGCAGAGATCCAAAGTTCGACAGGCCACGTAGAGATCTAGAGTTTGATTGTGATGATGAGTATATGAACCTCGAAGTGGATGAAGACGGCTATGGAGGTTACAGAGGTTGGAGTAGGCAAGATAATAATTTGGGCAACATCAAGATGAATATTCCTTCTTTCCAAGGGAGGAACGACCCAGAGGCTTATCTTGACTGGGAAAGAAAGGTCGAGCTGATGTTTGAGTGTCAGGATTACTCCGAGCTGAAGAAGGTGAAGTTGGCAGCAATTGAATTCTCGGATTATGCACTCATCTGGTGGGATCAGTTGGCGACGAGTAGGCGGAGAAATGGCGAGCGTCCTGTTCAGAATTGGGACGAGATGAAGGCCATTATGAGGAAGCGATTTGTACCAGCGTACTACTACAGAGAGTTGTTCAATAAGCTTCAAACTTTGAGGCAAGGCTACCGGACAGTGGATGAGTATCATAAGGACATGGAGATAGCCATGATTCGAGCCAACATTCAGGAAGATCGAGAGGCTACGATGGCGAGGTTCTTGAATGGTCTGCGAACAGAGATCAAGGATGTGTTAGAATTGCACAATTATGTTGAGCTGGAAGACATGGTACACATGGCGGAAAAGGTAGAGAACCAGCTCAAGAGGAGGGGCAGTGCAAGGCAGAACCAGGCCAATTTCAAGCAAGGTCAGAGCAATTGGAAGCAGAATCAAACAACTGCTAGTGGTTCCTCATCCAAAGGAAGCCAATGGAAGAAGGAGGATTGGCCGAAAGAAGAGAAGAAGCCGATTGTGAAGGCGCGATCAGATTCGGCGAGTCCCACAACTCAAGGTAAAACATCAATGCCTGATACTCGTAATCGTGATCGTAAGTGTTTCAAGTGTCAAGGCTTCGGGCATATTATGAGCGAGTGCCCAAATCGAAGAGTGATGATCATGCAAGATAATGGAGAGGTGGTTACAGATGATGAGGCTGTTGACCCGGAGATGCCAGCTTTGGAGGAAGATACTGAAGAAGATGAGGAGATCATTCCACCTACTGGTCTCATTGGCATTGCAAGAAGAGCTTTGAGCGTCAACAATCATGTGGATGAGATGGTGCAGCGAGAGAACATCTTTCACACAAGATGTCATGTGAGAGATAAGTTGTGCAGTTTGATCATCGATGGGGGAAGTTGCACAAACGTGGCTAGTTTGTACATGGTTCAGAAATTAGGGCTTCCTGTGTTGCAGCATCCCAAGCCATACCGGTTGCAGTGGTTGAGCGATGCTGGTGTTGTCAGAGTTAATAAGCAAGTGAAGATTCTGTTTCACATTGGGAAGTATGAGGATGAGGTCTTGTGTGATGTGGTTCCGATGCAGGCGAGTCACATTCTGTTGGGACGACCATGGCAGTTCGACCGACGAGTGAACCATGATGGCTTCACCAACAAATACTCCTTCGAGTATAAGCAGAAGAAGGTGTCGCTTCTTCCTCTTACCCCAAAACAAGTGTATGAAGACCAAGTGCAGCTGCAAAAAGAGGCAGAGTTGGCGAAGTCAAAGGAGCAGAAAAAGGAGAATAAGGAGAAGGGAGTGGTGCAAAAGTTGTGTTTGGCAAGGGCGAGTGATCTGAAGTTGGCAGTTCATGAGGAGAGACCCTTGATTGTACTTTTGTACAAGGAGAACTTTTTATCTACTAATGATCTCGACTCTCTTCCCCCTCCTATTTCTTTTGTTTTGCAGGAATTTGATGATGTCTTTCCCGAAGAAACACCTTCAGGCTTACCACCAATTCGAGGGATAGAGCATCAGATTGATTTTGTGCCAGGTGCGACACTTCCAAATAGGCCAGCTTATCGAACCAATCCGGAAGAGACGAAGGAATTAGAGAGGCAGATTGGAGAGTTGTTGGCAAAGGGGCACGTGAGGGAGAGTTTGAGTCCTTGTGCAGTTCCTGTGTTACTTGTGCCGAAGAAGGACTCGACGATGAGGATATGTTGTGACTGCCGAGCCATCAACAACATAACGGTAAAGTATCGACATCCCATCCCTCGTTTAGATGATATGCTTGATGAATTGCATGGCTCCTGTGTGTTTTCTAAGATTGATTTGCGTAGTGGTTATCACCAGATTAGGATTAAGGAAGGAGATGAATGGAAAACTGCTTTTAAGACAAAACTTGGTTTGTATGAGTGGTTGGTTATGCCTTTTGGTTTGACTAATGCTCCTAGTACGTTTATGCGTCTTATGAATCATGTTTTGCGTTCTTACATAGGCAGATTTGTTGTGGTCTATTTTGATGATATTCTAGTATACAGCAAGAGTCATGATGAGCATGTTCAACATTTGAGGTCTGTTTTAGATGTACTTAGGAAAGAGAAGTTGTATGCTAACCTAAAGAAGTGCATCTTTTGTACGGACAAGCTTGTTTTTCTTGGTTTTGTTGTTAGTGCACAGGGTGTACAGGTTGATGAGGAGAAAATACGAGCTATCCAAGAGTGGCCGAGTCCGAAGAGCATTGGAGATGTTAGAAGTTTTCACGGACTTGCTAGCTTCTATAGGCGATTCGTGCCACATTTCAACAGTGTTGCAGCCCCGTTGACGGAAGTGATCAAAAAGAATGTGGAGTTTCATTGGGGAGAAGAGCAAGAAAAGGCGTTTCAGTTGTTGAAGTACAAGTTGACACACGCCCCGGTATTATCTCTTCCTAACTTTTCTAAATCTTTTGAGATTGAATGTGATGCTTCTGGTGTTGGTATTGGTGCAGTTTTGATGCAAGAAGGGCGGCCAGTTGCGTACTTTAGTGAGAAGCTCAATGGACCCACTTTGAGCTATCCGACGTATGATAAGGAGTTGTATGCATTGGTGAGGGCATTAAAAACGTGGCAACACTACTTATGGGCCAAGGAGTTCATCATTCACACCGATCATGAGTCGTTGAAGCACTTGAAGGGGCAACACAAGCTAAACAAGAGGCATGCTAGGTGGATGGAGTTTATTGAGACGTTTCCATACGTTATCAAGTACAAACAAGGTAAAGAGAATGTGGTGGTTGATGCACTTTCTCGGAGGTATGCTTTGATCTCTACTCTAGATGCTAAGTTGCTTGGTTTTGAGTGCATCAAGAGTCTTTATGTGAGTGATGCTGATTTTGGTGAGATTTATCGAGCATGTGAGAAATCTGCTAGTGGAGAGTATTTTAGGCATGATGATTATCTATTTAGGAAGAATAAGTTGTGTGTTCCTAAATGCTCTCTACGTGAATTGCTTTTGCTTGAGTCTCATGGTGGGGGTTTGATGGGACATTTTGGTATTGCTAAGACCTTAGCTGTTTTGCATGAACATTTCTTTTGGCCTCATATGAAACGTGATGTTGAGAGAATTTGTGGTAGATGTGTTACTTGTAAGCAAGCTAAGTCTAGAGTGAGTTCCCATGGTCTGTATACACCATTGCCTATTCCTGATGCACCTTGGATTGATATATCTATGGATTTTGTTTTAGGGTTGCCTAGGAGTAAGCGTGGTAGCGATTCCATCTTTGTGGTTGTTGATAGATTCTCTAAGATGGCACATTTCATTCCATGTCATAAGTCTGATGACGCATCTCATGTTGCTGATTTGTTCTTTAGAGAGGTTGTTAGACTGCATGGTATGCCTAGGACTATTGTTTCTGATAGGGATTCTAAGTTCTTGAGCTACTTTTGGAAGACGTTATGGGGTAAGTTGGGTACTAAGCTGTTGTTTTCTACTACTTGTCATCCACAAACTGATGGTCAAACTGAAGTAGTCAACAGGACTTTGTCTATGTTGCTTAGGGCTATCATAAAAAAGAACATCAAGTCTTGGGAAGAATGTTTGCCACATGTTGAGTTTGCTTATAATCGTTCTGTTCATTCTGCTACTCAATTTTCGCCATTTGAGATTGTTTATGGTTTTAATCCTTTGACTCCATTGGATTTATCTTCTTTACCTGAGCATGAGCATACTGATCTTGATGGCCGGAAAAGGGCTGATTTTGTGAAACAGATTCATGAGAAGGCGAGAATGAACATTGAAAGGCGAACAGAGCAGTACGCCAAGCAAGCAAACAAGGGACGTCGCAAGGTGGTGTTTGAACCCGGTGATTGGGTATGGCTGCATATGCGCAAGGAAAGGTTTCCGTTGCAAAGGCGTTCGAAGTTACTACCTCGAGGCGATGGACCTTTTCAAGTGTTGGAGCGCATCAATGACAATGCCTACAAATTGGACTTGCCCGGTGAGTATAATGTTAGTGCTACATTTAATGTTACTGATTTGAGTCCTTTTGATATAGGTGACGACTTGGATTTGCGGACAAATCCTCTTCAAGAGGAGGGGAATGATGGAGTCCAAGGATTGTTTATTCAAGATCCTGTTCGAGTTCCAAGTGGGCCGGTGACAAGAGCTCGAGCTAAGAAGTTTAAGGAAGCTTTGCAAGGGTTGGTTCAAGAAGTTTGGTCTCAAGAGTTGATGAAGAAGCCCATTGGAGATGGTGGATCGGGCAGCCCGCGAGTAGTTAATCTTATCAAGTGTGACCGGGCTGAAGATTAAAGACTTAGTTATTATTTTCGTGACTTTATTTTGCAGCCCACGTTTTGTGCCTTAAAAGGCTTTATTTTTGGGCTTTATTATGTTATTTGATGGGTTTGACCCATAGTTTGACTATACTTAAGTTATTTCATAGTTGGACTACGTTTAGATAGGTTTTGAGCACTATATATATGGCCCTTATGTCATGGCCGAAAATCAACATTGATCATTATAATATTGTGAGTTTTATTCTCTCTTGAGAGTTCTTCGAATTCCTCTTGATTTTTCCAAGACGAATTCTTTACCCGGCGAATCAACGAGTTCATCATCCCTCGTTGTGTGTCATTCAGCGTCCCCGTGTGGCTCGGCGACCGTCTCTTTGGGATATAGAGGTTTCGGCTTATCTATATTACTTAGGGGGTTTAGTTCGTAGACGTATTGGGATTTCCATTAGTTCGATTCAGTCTTCCGCGTGCGTAAGTTATACGGATCTTCGCACAATTCTTGAGTCGTTGTAACACTTATGAGATATTCAAGAATGGTGGGGTGGTCGAAGTCCGAAGTTCTCTCAGTCGATAATTGTACGATTTTTTCCCTATGCATCATTTTATTTGTTTTGTCCCCCTGACATCTCCTTCCGTACTCATCGGTTTTGCACGATGCTTAAGTCGTCGTAACATTTATGAGATATTGAAGAATGGTGGGGTGGTCAAAATCCGAAGTTCTCTCAGTCGGTTCGTACGATTTTTTCCCTAGGCATCATTTTATTTGTTTTGTCCCCCTGGCATCTCCTTCCTTACTCATCGGTTCCGCACGATTCTTCAGTCGTTGTAACACTTACGAGATTTTGAAGAATGGAGGGTGGTCGAAGTCCGAAGTTCTCTCAGTCAGTTCGTACGATTTTTTCCCTAGGCAACGTTTTCCTTGTTTTGTCCCCCTGACATCTCCTTCCTTACTCATCGGTTTCGCACGATTCTTGAGTCGTTGTAACACTTATGAGATATTGAAGAATGGTAAGTGGGGTTGTCGAAGTCTGATACGAACCTAGGCAGATCCGTAATTCAACACGCACGCGGAAGACACGAACTGAATTTGTAACCGATGGATATCTCAATATACCTAAAGTCTAATCCCACAAATGATATAGAATCGGCCTAAACCCCCTATACCCCAAGTGATGATCGCCTTAGTCACACGGAGACGATGAATGACACACAACGAGATTTGATTGGCTCGTTGATTCGCCGGATAAACGTTCGTCTTGGACGAACAAAGAGAATAATTGAAATTCTCAAAAGAGAGAGATAAACTCACCAAAATAATAATAATCAAACTGATTTTCGTCCATTACATAAAGGCCATATTTATAGGCTTCAAAAAATCCTAATTCTATAAGGAAACTAGTTAAAAACCTATCCTATAATATACCAAACCAAATCCTAGTTTAAAAAGGAATAAAATCACCAAAATAAAGCTGAAAATAGCCCTACTAACTAGAGAACTAATAAAATCCGAAAATAATAAAAATAACCATCTAAATAAACAACTAAATATTAATATTACTCTTCAGCACATATCATCATTAATTCTTGGCCCATGAACTGAAATCCATGATCTACGGGCTGCATCATTCCTCTCCTCTTGAAGAGGATTTGTCCTCAAATCCTGCTCGTCTCCCACATCAAAAGGAAAGAAATTTTGCTTCTCCTTCTCTTCAAATTCCTCCAACTTCTTTATCCCCTTGAACTCGATCAAATGTTCACTCCCTCGAATGGATAATAAATCATGAAATGTATCTTTGGAAGAAACATCATCGAATTCCTGCACAAATGAATAAGTAGAAGAGAATTCAAGATCCTTAGTGGCCAAAACTTTCCCCTTGCTACACTTTGCCTCCACAAACTTCTCCTCCTTTTCAACCCACTCCAAGTCATCACTCCGATCAAGTAGAGACTGATGCATCAACTCATTCTCCTTTGTCTCTACTTCCTCCTCTTTAGGCTTCACTATCTCCGCCTCCTTTTGCAATTGCACTTGATCCTCCTTATATACTTGTTTTGGAGTAAAAGGAACAAGCGACACCTTATCCTCAACATGAGATATGTTCTCCAGCAGCTGCTCTTCATCATCCACTTGATTCTGCACACTCAGAACACTATCATCAAATAAAGTAAGCGGTCTAAAAGGTGCTTCGATTTTTTCCACCTCTCCATTCAGTTCTTCCAAGACCTCCATTTTTGAATCTTTTCTATCATCTTTGGTCACAACTCCACCATTATCATGAATTGGATTAGAGAAACTCATACAATCTGACCTTGGCTTCACATATGCACGTGTGTACACCTTCGGCTGCTCTTCTTTCTCCCAAAAACTTCTCATTGAATGTGAAACATTAGTAGCTTTGAGTTGCCACCAATTGGTCTGATTCTCACTATAGTACTGGGAAGGTGCAAAATGTTTCCTCATCACTGCCTTCATCTCTTTCCAAGTCATGATCGGCTCTACTGCAGTCCTTCTTCTATTCTTCACCAACTTATCCCACCAAGTCAGAGCATAGTCCGAAAGCAACATGGATGCCAAGTTCACCTTCTTGAACTCATAATAGTTATGACAAGCAAACACGAGCTCCATATTTTCCTCCCATTCAAGATACAACTCCGGATCATATTTCCCTTGAAAGTAGGTAATGTTCAGCTCGTCGTCCTCACCTCCATAATCTGAATCCTCAGCATAGCCATCATAATATGACTCAAAGTAGTTACATCGGCTATATTTTCGGACTTTGCCTTTGTCTCGACCACCACGCCTTTGGCTAATTATCGCCAACTCAGACTTCATTTTCTCCCCCCATTCTTCCACCATCGCCTCTATCATGAGTTTTTTTTGTGGATCAAGCTCACCCGACATACCTGCAAAACAAGGTTTTCTCTTCTTTTTTTTTCTTCACATAAAAAATGAAAGGTTAGTGGTAAATAGGGTCCTCACCACCTCACAAGCACTCGTGTATCGCTCAAAGATGATTCACTCAGCACTCGTGTATCACTCGATAATATATGGCTTTTATCTTTTTTTTTATTCTCACACTCTCTTGCCTTTTACCACTCAAAACCTCTCTCAAAGAACTCAAATCAATCAATTCCGATCAACGAATCAACGAGCACGAGAAAAACAAAAAATAGAAAAAAACTGATATGACTTGATCTTAAACGCAATGACGATGCAAAAACAAGAGCGAAGACAACCGACTAAAAACACCCTAACTCAAACAGTATTAACTTTCAAAATTATTATGATAATGATTCGGAATTTATTCACATATGGAAAGTGAATGTACGAAACAAGAATAACATTATTTCCCACAATTACAACCAACCCAACAAATAAGATTTGTATTAATCAACAAACAATACCCAAAATTAGGTCAAATCCTAATAATGAATCGGCAAATTCAATAATTTTAGAGCTACTACCCACCAATTATGATACCCAACCCCAAAGAAATCTGATATTAATCAGATTATCAATATGAATGCTGAATATGAATTATAAGATGCGAAGATAAAAAATTCCTTTTCTCTTTTTAAAGCTGGATACGGGCACGAACTCCAACAAAATCAATAAATATACAATTCTATTCAGACTCTGCCGATGGAAATTGAGCAAGAACACAAATACGAATCCTAATGATATTTTTTTTATTTGACGTTAATAACTAAGACACATGAAGGAAAACAAAAGACGACTCGATCAATACGAATGGCAGCAGAAGAACGAGCAAACGAATCTTGATACATGATATATTTTTTTTTTTACAAAACTGACTCAATTCATACGAACGACACGAACGCAGAATAATAGACGAAAAACAAATCTGAAATTTACGAAAAACCTGGATAACGCAACCTAGGCTCTGGTGCCAAATGATACGAACCTAGGCAGATCCGTAATTCAACACGCACGCGGAAGACACGAACTGAATTTGTAACCGATGGATATCTCAATATACCTAAAGTCTAATCCCACAAATGATATAGAATCGGCCTAAACCCCCTATACCCCAAGTGATGATCGCCTTAGTCACACGGAGACGATGAATGACACACAACGAGATTTGATTGGCTCGTTGATTCGCCGGATAAACGTTCGTCTTGGACGAACAAAGAGAATAATTGAAATTCTCAAAAGAGAGAGATAAACTCACCAAAATAATAATAATCAAACTGATTTTCGTCCATTACATAAAGGCCATATTTATAGGCTTCAAAAAATCCTAATTCTATAAGGAAACTAGTTAAAAACCTATCCTATAATATACCAAACCAAATCCTAGTTTAAAAAGGAATAAAATCACCAAAATAAAGCTGAAAATAGCCCTACTAACTAGAGAACTAATAAAATCCGAAAATAATAAAAATAACCATCTAAATAAACAACTAAATATTAATATTACTCTTCAGCACATATCATCATTAATTCTTGGCCCATGAACTGAAATCCATGATCTACGGGCTGCATCATTCCTCTCCTCTTGAAGAGGATTTGTCCTCAAATCCTGCTCGTCTCCCACATCAAAGGAAAGAAATTTTGCTTCTCCTTCTCTTCAAATTCCTCCAACTTCTTTATCCCCTTGAACTCGATCAAATGTTCACTCCCTCGAATGGATAATAAATCATGAAATGTATCTTTGGAAGAAACATCATCGAATTCCTGCACAAATGAATAAGTAGAAGAGAATTCAAGATCCTTAGTGGCCAAAACTTTCCCCTTGCTACACTTTGCCTCCACAAACTTCTCCTCCTTTTCAACCCACTCCAAGTCATCACTCCGATCAAGTAGAGACTGATGCATCAACTCATTCTCCTTTGTCTCTACTTCCTCCTCTTTAGGCTTCACTATCTCCGCCTCCTTTTGCAATTGCACTTGATCCTCCTTATATACTTGTTTTGGAGTAAAAGGAACAAGCGACACCTTATCCTCAACATGAGATATGTTCTCCAGCAGCTGCTCTTCATCATCCACTTGATTCTGCACACTCAGAACACTATCATCAAATAAAGTAAGCGGTCTAAAAGGTGCTTCGATTTTTTCCACCTCTCCATTCAGTTCTTCCAAGACCTCCATTTTTGAATCTTTTCTATCATCTTTGGTCACAACTCCACCATTATCATGAATTGGATTAGAGAAACTCATACAATCTGACCTTGGCTTCACATATGCACGTGTGTACACCTTCGGCTGCTCTTCTTTCTCCCAAAAACTTCTCATTGAATGTGAAACATTAGTAGCTTTGAGTTGCCACCAATTGGTCTGATTCTCACTATAGTACTGGGAAGGTGCAAAATGTTTCCTCATCACTGCCTTCATCTCTTTCCAAGTCATGATCGGCTCTACTGCAGTCCTTCTTCTATTCTTCACCAACTTATCCCACCAAGTCAGAGCATAGTCCGAAAGCAACATGGATGCCAAGTTCACCTTCTTGAACTCATAATAGTTATGACAAGCAAACACGAGCTCCATATTTTCCTCCCATTCAAGATACAACTCCGGATCATATTTCCCTTGAAAGTAGGTAATGTTCAGCTCGTCGTCCTCACCTCCATAATCTGAATCCTCAGCATAGCCATCATAATATGACTCAAAGTAGTTACATCGGCTATATTTTCGGACTTTGCCTTTGTCTCGACCACCACGCCTTTGGCTAATTATCGCCAACTCAGACTTCATTTTCTCCCCCCATTCTTCCACCATCGCCTCTATCATGAGTTTTTTTTGTGGATCAAGCTCACCCGACATACCTGCAAAACAAGGTTTTCTCTTCTTTTTTTTTCTTCACATAAAAAATGAAAGGTTAGTGGTAAATAGGGTCCTCACCACCTCACAAGCACTCGTGTATCGCTCAAAGATGATTCACTCAGCACTCGTGTATCACTCGATAATATATGGCTTTTATCTTTTTTTTATTCTCACACTCTCTTGCCTTTTACCACTCAAAACCTCTCTCAAAGAACTCAAATCAATCAATTCCGATCAACGAATCAACGAGCACGAGAAAAACAAAAAATAGAAAAAAACTGATATGACTTGATCTTAAACGCAATGACGATGCAAAAACAAGAGCGAAGACAACCGACTAAAAACACCCTAACTCAAACAGTATTAACTTTCAAAATTATTATGATAATGATTCGGAATTTATTCACATATGGAAAGTGAATGTACGAAACAAGAATAACATTATTTCCCACAATTACAACCAACCCAACAAATAAGATTTGTATTAATCAACAAACAATACCCAAAATTAGGTCAAATCCTAATAATGAATCGGCAAATTCAATAATTTTAGAGCTACTACCCACCAATTATGATACCCAACCCCAAAGAAATCTGATATTAATCAGATTATCAATATGAATGCTGAATATGAATTATAAGATGCGAAGATAAAAAATTCCTTTTCTCTTTTTAAAGCTGGATACGGGCACGAACTCCAACAAAATCAATAAATATACAATTCTATTCAGACTCTGCCGATGGAAATTGAGCAAGAACACAAATACGAATCCTAATGATATTTTTTTTATTTGACGTTAATAACTAAGACACATGAAGGAAAACAAAAGACGACTCGATCAATACGAATGGCAGCAGAAGAACGAGCAAACGAATCTTGATACATGATATATTTTTTTTTTTACAAAACTGACTCAATTCATACGAACGACACGAACGCAGAATAATAGACGAAAAACAAATCTGAAATTTACGAAAAACCTGGATAACGCAACCTAGGCTCTGGTGCCAAATGATACGAACCTAGGCAGATCCGTAATTCAACACGCACGCGGAAGACACGAACTGAATTTGTAACCGATGGATATCTCAATATACCTAAAGTCTAATCCCACAAATGATATAGAATCGGCCTAAACCCCCTATACCGCAAGTGATGATCGCCTTAGTCACACGGAGACGATGAATGACACACAACGAGATTTGATTGGCTCGTTGATTCGCCGGATAAACGTTCGTCTTGGACGAACAAAGAGAATAATTGAAATTCTCAAAAGAGAGAGATAAACTCACCAAAATAATAATAATCAAACTGATTTTCGTCCATTACATAAAGGCCATATTTATAGGCTTCAAAAAATCCTAATTCTATAAGGAAACTAGTTAAAAACCTATCCTATAATATACCAAACCAAATCCTAGTTTAAAAAGGAATAAAATCACCAAAATAAAGCTGAAAATAGCCCTACTAACTAGAGAACTAATAAAATCCGAAAATAATAAAAATAACCATCAAAATAAACAACTAAATATTAATATTACTCTTCAGCCCATATCATCATTAATTCTTGGCCCATGAACTGAAATCCATGATCTACGGGCTGCATCAAAGTCCGAAGTTCTCTTAGTCGGTTCGTACGATTTCTTTCCTAGGCATCGTTTTCCTTATTTCGTCCCCCTGACATCTCCATCATTACTTATCGGTTTCGCACAATTCTTGAGTCGTTGTAACACTTATGAGATATTCAAGAATGGTGGGGTGGTCGAAGTCCAAAGTTCTCTCAGTCGATTAGTACGATTTTGTCCCTAGGCATCGTTTTATTTCTTTTGTCCCCCTGACATGTCCTTCCGTACTCATTGGTTTCGTACGATTCTTGAGTCAATAGAATACTTATGAGACATTGAAGAATGGTGGGGTGGTCGAAGTCCGAAGTTCTCTCAGTCGGTTCGTACGATTTTTTCCCTAGACATCGTTTTGCTTGTTTTGTCCCCTGACATCTCCATCATTACTTATCGGTTTTGCACAATTCTTGAGTCGTTGTAACACTTATGAGATATTCAAGAATGGGGGGTGATCGAAGTCCGAAATTCTCCCAGTCGGTTCGTATGATTTTTTCCTTAGGCATCGTTTTCCTGGTTTTGTCCCCCTGACATCTCCTTCCTTACTCATCGGTTTCGCATAATTCTTGAGTCGTTGTAACATTTATGAGATATTGAAGAATGGTGGGGTGGTCGAAGTCCGAAGTTCTCTCAATCGGTTCGTACGATTTTTTCCCTAGCCATCGTTTTATTTGTTTTGTCCCCCTGACATCTACTTCCTTACTCATCGATTCCGCACGATTCTTGAGTCGTTGTAACACTTACGAGATTTTGAAGAAGGGAGGGTGGTCGAAGTCCAAAGTTCTCTCAGTCAGTTCGTACGATTTTTTCCCTAGGCAACATTTTCCTTGTTTTGTCCCCCTGACATCTCCTTCCTTACTCATCGGTTTCGCACGATTCTTGAGTCGTTCCAACACTTATGAGATATTGAAGAATGGTGGGTGGGGTTGTCGAAGTCCGAAGTTCTCTTAGTCGGTTTGTACGATTTTTTTCCTAGGCATCGTTTTCCTTGTTTCGTCCCCCAGACATCTCCATCATTACTTATCGGTTTCGCACAATTCTTGAGTCGTTGTAGCACTTATGAGATATTCAAGAATGGTGGGGTGGTCGAAGTCCGAAGTTCTCTAAGTCGATTAGTACTATTTTTTCCCTAGGCATCATTTTATTTCTTTTGTCCCCCTGACATGTCCTTCCGTACTCATCGATTTCGTACGATTCTTGAGTCAATAGAATACTTATGAGACATTGAAGAATGGTGGGGTGGTCGAAGTCCGAAGTTCTCTCAGTCGGTTCGTACGATTTTTTCCCTAGACATCGTTTTGCTTGTTTTGTCCCCTGACATCTCCTTCCTTACTCATCGGTTTCGCACAATTCTTGAGTCGTTGTAACACTTATGAGATATTGAAGAATGGAGGGGTGGTCGAAGTCCAAAGTTCTCTCAGTCGGTTCGTACTATTTTTTCCCTAGACATCGTTTTGCTTGTTTTGTCCCCTGACATCTCCTTCCTTACTCATCGGTTTTGCACGATTCTTGAGTCGTTGTAACACTTACGAGATATTGAAGAATGGGGGGTGGTCGAAGTCCGAAGTTCTCTTAGTCGGTTCGTACGATTTTTTCCCTAGACAACGTTTTGCTTGTTTTGTCCCCTGACATCTCCATCATTACTTATCGGTTTCGCACAATTCTTGAGTCGTTGTAACACTTATGAGATATTCAAGAATGGTGGGGTGGTCGAAGTCCGAAGTTCTTTCAGTCGATAATAGTACGATTTTTTCCCTAGGCATCATTTTATTTCTTTTGTCCCCCTGACATGTCCTTCCGTACTCATCGGTTTCGTACGATTCTTGAGTCAATAGAATACTTATGAGACATTGAAGAATGGTGGGGTGGTCGAAATCCGAAGTTCTCTCAGTCGGTTCATACGATTTTTTCCCTAGACATCATTTTATTTGTTTTGTCCCCCTGGCATCTCCTTCCTTACTCATCGGTTCCGCGCGATTCGTGAGTCGTTGTAACACTTACGAGATTTTGAAGAATGGAGGGTGGTCGAAGTCCGAAGTTCTCTCAGTCAGTTCGTACGATTTTTTCCGTAGGCATCGTTTGATGAGACGGGATTTAGCATTGAAGAGACCAATCGGGACTTGCAGCTCGGAGGAGCAGTGACGAGGTCGAGAGCCAAGAAGCTGCAAGGTTATTTACAATGCTACGTTTCGAAGAGATTGACAAATGATGGAGTCGAATTTCATCAATACAAGTTGGTGAATTTAACAAGTGTTGAAGATGAAGATTTGGGCGTCCATCATTGAAGAAAAGGAAGACAAGTCCAAGAAAACAAATTTTCTTATATTTTATTTGGGCTTAAAAACTTTGTATTTCTTTTTAATTTAGTTTAGTCCAATTATCACAACATGTTTAGGTGATTAATTGGCCCAGTTATATTTAATTAAGGAGTCCGAAATTATCAAGCCCAAGCCTTGTTAATTTCAAAAACCTACCTAGCTTAGGAATTAGATTAGTATTTATGTTAATTTTCGTTCATACTTTGAAACAGACAATATTGAATCAGAAATCTAGTTGATCGTTTTGTCTCTTACATCGTGCTTTGGTTCACGATCCTATCGGTTCTTGGTAGAGTTTGATATTGGCGATTTCAAACTTGAATTCATCGACTCGTTTGTGATATCTCGTAGTATCCGGGTTAGTCGAGCCACGAAGATTGTTCCATAAACGCGTTTCGGATTCAAGTAGATCCGGGGTTCGTTTCGGGTAAGATTCACAATTTGTTTCCGTTTCAATTCTTCAATTCGTGTTCTTTTCGTTTTCCCAGCCATCCTTCATCGTTCCGAAATCATCAATAACCATACCCTTCGTTCCCATAACCAACCCATCTCAGAAAACCCTTAGATTAATTTCAGATCCGTTTTTGAAACCTTAATTCGACCCAAAACTGACCACCGAGCCAAATCGAAAAATACTCGTGCGTTTTCGCTGAATTTTGGATATGTTCTTCATAAGCCTAAGTTGTAACTCGTGTTAAAATTTGAGCTTAATCGGAATTGAATTGCTTAGGTTTCTGTCGACGCCTATTCAGTGTAATTTGGGTAGAAATTCAGGTTCCTTGTCATTCGATTTTTTCATAGTTATATTTGGATTGAATCTTTCGTGTCTGACGTTGTTCGATTCTCAGCTTCCGCATATTGTGATCGCATCATAAATTTTGGTATCAGAGCCACGTCTGTTTTTGCTGATCGTGGTTTAATCCAAATAGGTGTCGTGACATATTAGGGGGCAAAAGTTTCGATATAAAAAAATAAAAAATAAAAAAAATAAAAAAATCTGAAAAAAAATATATATATATATATATCGAAGGCCCTAGTGTGTCATTGTGTGTTTCGTAATTGGTTCTTGCATCATTCGTGTATTGGGTAGTAGGTGTGTCTTTGTTTCTCGAGTTTCCGTCGGTAGAACTTAAAACGGACATAACTTTTGATCTGCTTATCCGTTCAAGCTCCATAATGCCATTTCGGAAACGTCTCGACGAGACCTAAAGGTTAACACCGCTCTGCTGTGTTCGGTTTGCGTTTAGGCCCAAAAACACCCGTCTGAAGGTCATACCGTCCAGTTGAAAAAAAAAAAAAAAAAAAAAAAAGTGTGTCTTCGTCTATATTATTTGAGTGCATCGGATAGTATAGGTTTCAGTATCTAAGTCGATTCAAGGTCGGATTAGTGCTCATAACTTGTTACTACTTATATCCAAGATTCCTAGTTTAGCCTTTTCCTTCTTATTTCCAACCTTTCCTTGTTTCCTTGTTTCCTTGTTTGTTTAGCCCTTACCTAGCCACCGAAATTCTTACCCCTTATTTGTACCCCTTGCCGTGAATTTTACCCCACATTACAGCAACTTTGTGTTTCTTTCTATACCTGTGATCCAAGCCGAGAGTCAAGTTCGAGTTCTTGATTCAAGCCGAGAATTCCACATCAGTTTTGCCAAGAATTTGAGGTTTAGAGACTGTTGTGATTGCAACCTGAGTGATATACACGAGAGATCTGATCTGAGTGACATACACGAGTGGTTAAAAATCTGAGAGAACAAACGAGTGACTGTGAGGAACTGTGAGGATTTTACTTGTTTTCTTTCACGTTTGTTCGTTTTGCAGGTACCATGAAATCTGGAGACGGTTCTAAGAATCAGGATAGCCCAATTCCACCCAAGTCGTCTACCCCACCTCTTGATATGTCTTCATCGTCTCAACAGCCTTGGGATGCTAAATATCACTTCGATGCTATGGCACAACACTTTGAGAGGCGGAGTCGACTATTGGAGCAGAAGATCGATGACACTTTTGACAAAGTGATAGCACAGTTCGATCGCCTCAAACCTCGAGCAACTTTACCTCCACCAATCAGAAACTAGCCTATTCAGCCAGATCGACCAGTCAGACGACAACCTGTCCGCCAGCCCCAGCCAGTATTTGAGCCAATTTCTGATGATCCTGATCCTGAAGAGGAATATGATGATGGATATAATGAGGAATCCGAGGCTGAGATTGAGTTTCCACAGAGGAATCAGAGACGTGACCATAGACGTCCACCTCCACCTCCCAGGCGTGATTTCCGAGCCAACCAGCGCCGACATGGCGATACAGATAGCTTGTTAAACAACATCAAAACAAGCAGTCCAGAGTTCGAGGGGTTACATGATCCTGATTTGTACCTCGATTGGGAGAGGAAAGTCAACAAGATCTTTGAGTGTTATGACTTTCCTGAATTGAAGAAGGTTCAGCTCGCGTCCTTGGAGTTTAGAGGGTATGCAGCCTCGTGGTGGGAAAATCAGCAAGAGAGAAGATGCCGTGATCGATATCCACCTATAGACACATGGCAGAGATCAAGGACGTCATGAGAGGACGTTTCATTCCGGTACACTATGAGCGAGAGCTTGAGAAGAGGTTGAACAAGATCAAGCAGGGCACTCGTTCGATTGAAGAGTACCACAAGGAGCTCGAGACTGCTATGAACCGGGTTGGTAAGGAAGAGACCCTGATTGCCACACTCAACCGGTACACTGAAGGAATGAATCCAGATATTGCTTGTGAAGTCGAATTGAAGGAATTCGATTCAGTTGAAGCAATGGTCCATTATGCATCTATCGTAGAACGGCAGCTCAGAGATGGACGTCGTCGATCCTTCCAGTCGACGCCTGTTAGGAGTCCTTGGAACCGAGGTGATTCTTCCACGCCGAGGACAGCCCCTACACGTCCTCCTAACCATTCCACACAGCCCGTTCGCCGTTCTGAACAGTCTGCACCACAGCCCTCTCGCAGACCTGACTACACCTCGCCTGCACCGAACAGAAATTCTCAGAATCGCCCCATGCAGCCCAGTCAGCCTGAGAATAGTAATTCAGGGAGAGCACGTGACGTTCAGTGTCACAAGTGCAGAGGATGGGGACATTTTCAAGCCCAGTGTCCGAATCGCAGAGTTTTATTCCTCACCGAGCAGAATGAGTTAGAATCAGCGAGTGAAGAGGAATTTGAAGAAGAAGGAGAAGTAAAAGGGGATACTGAGCAGCCCCTAGTCAGCTCACTCCTGGGCGATATTGATATTGTGGATGAGCAGCCGAAGCAAACGCACGTCAGCCTTGTTTCGATTCGAGCCTTGAGTCTTATTCGAGAGGAAGAACAGAATGATCAGCGGGAGAACATCTTTTATTCTCGCTGTTCCATTCAGGATAAGGTGTGCTCGCTCATCATTGATAGTGGAAGCGTTGTAAACGCCATTAGTCAGTATGCAGTGGGGAAGCTGAATTTGATCCCACAAAAGCATCCAAAACCGTACCGATTGCAATGGTTGACAGACAGAGGCGAGATTCGTGTTGGATACCAGGTACCTGTCACCTTTTCTATTGGTCGTTTTACTGACACTGTTTTGTGTGACGTCATCCCTATGGAGGCGGCACATATCTTGCTTGGTCGTCCTTGGCAGTTCGATAGGAAGGCGATACATGATGGATTCGCCAACACTTATGCCGTGACTCGAGAAGGACGCACCACGCGATTGTGGCCACTAGCGCCGAAAGATGTGATTGAAGATCAGCGACGTATGCAAGAGAAGTACAAAGAAGAGAAGGAGAAACGTGCTGAGAGCAAGCAGCCAATCCAATCTGGACAGTCCACAGCAGAGTCTCAGTGTACTAAGGGAACCAAGGGCCTTCCGAAGGCTAAGGCTGCCCAAGTTACCATCCCTTCCAGTTTAGATACGGCGCACCGGAATTTGTTCATCGGTGTAAGAGGAGTTCAGACCGCCATTATATCATTCTAGTTAATTTTAAGGCTAATGATACTCCTGATGTTGTTATTCCTTCTGTTTTGCAGCCGTTGATGGAGGAGTTCAAGGATGTTTTCCCGGACGAAATTCCTAGTGGTCTGCCGCCGATTCGAGGAATTGAGCACCAGATCGACTTCCAGCCGGGAGCAGTCCTTCCAAACAGACCCGCCTACCGTACCAGCCCTGAGGAAACCAAGGAGATTGACCGTCAGGTCAAGGAGTTGCTGGAGAAGAAGCAAATTAGAGAGAGCTTGTCACCGTGCGCAGTGCCTGTCATCCTCATACCAAAGAAGAACAACGAATGGCGCATGTGCATGGACTGTCGAGCTATCAACAAGATAACGATAAAGTATCGCTTCCCTATCCCTTGGTTAGATGACATGTTAGATGAGTTGTCTGGAGCGTCTGTCTTTTCAAAAATTGATTTGCGTTCTGGATATTTTCAAGTGAGAATGAGTGAGGGAGATGAGTGGAAAACTGCGTTCAAAATGAAGCATGGACTGTATGAATGGCTTGTGATGCCGTTTGGCCTTACTAACGCCCCTAGTACGTTTATGCGTCTAATGAACCATGTTTTGCGTGAAGTCATAGGGAAATATGTGGTGGTATATTTCGATGATATCCTTGTCTATAGTACTTGTGTTGATGAGCATGTTAGACATCTTAGGCATGTGTTTGTGTTGCTGCGTGATGCAAAATTATATGCTAATTTGTCTAAGTGTACATTCTGTATGGATGAGGTTATATTTCTTGGTTTTGTTGTGAGTAGTCGTGGAATAGAAGTTGATAGGACAAAGGTGAAGGCTATAGAGGAGTGGCCAACGCCTAAGTCATGTGCTGATGTTAGGTCTTTCCATGGTTTAGCAGGATTTTATCGTCGCTTTGTGCGTGATTTTTCATCTATTGCTGCACCATTGACTGAGTTGAGTAGGAAAGATAGGAAGTTTGAGTGGGGCAAAGCCCAAGAGCATGCTTTTAACTTGTTGAAATCGAAATTGTGTAATGCTCCTGTGTTGGTTTTGCCTGATTTTGATAAAATGTTTGAAATTGAGTGTGATGCCTCGGGCATAGGGATTGGTGCTGTTTTGATGCAGGAAAGGAAGCTAGTCGCTTATTTTAGTGAGAAGCTGAATGGAGCAGCCCTTAGGTACTCTACGTACGATAAGGAGTTGTATGCACTGAAGAGGTCTTTGGAGACTTGGCAGCATTACTTGAGGCCGAAAGAGTTTGTGATTCACACTGATCACGAGTCCTTGAAGCATTTGAAGGGTCAGCAGAGCTTAAACTCACGCCATGCTTGATGGGTGGAGTTTATAGAGTCATTTCCCTATGTGATCAGGTACAAGAAAGGAGAAGAGAATGTGGTCGCTGATGCTCTTTCCCGCAGGTACGCGTTGATTTCTGTTATGCATGCGCAATGTTTAGGTCTTGAGCATATTAAGAGTTTTTATGTGAATGATCCTTTCTTTGGACCTATCTTTGCTTCATGTGATGGGAAATCTAGGGTTGTTGACTCGTACTATGTGTCTGAGGGTTTCTTGTTTAGGGATTCGAAGTTATGTGTCCCTAATTGTTCTATGAGGGAGTTGTTTGTGTTAGAATCTCATGCGGGGGGTCTTATGGGTCATTTTGGTGTTGCGAAGATATTGAGTCTATTGCATGAACATTTTTATTGGCCTCGCATGAAGAGAGATGTCGAGAGAGTCTGTGCTAGATGCATTACTTGTAAAAAGGCTAAATCTAGTTCTAATCCATTTGGTTTGTACACTCCACTACCTACACCTTCTGCACCTTGGATTGACATATCTATGGATTTTATTCTTGGTTTGCCTAGGTCTAAGTCTGGCAAAGATTCTGTGTTTGTAGTAGTCGATAGATTCTCCAAAATGTCTCATTTTATTGCTTGCAGAAAAACTGACGATGCTGTTCATATTGCTAATCTGTTCTTCCGTGAAGTAGTTAGACTGCATGGCATGCCTAGGACTATTGTGTCTGATAGGGATTCTAAGTTTTTGGGACATTTTTGGCGTGTCTTATGGGGAAAGTTAGGTACTAAGCTGTTATTTTCTACTGCATGTCATCCTCAAACGGATGGTCAAACTGAAGTGGTTAATAGAAGGCTAGGTACTTTACTTCATGCTTTAGTTAAAAATAATCTTAAGTCATGGGAAGAGTGCTTACCATTCGCTGAATTTGCTTATAACAGAGTTGTGCATTCTTCTACACACATGTCTCCATTTGAGGTTGTTTATGGATTTAATCCGTTGACACCAACGGATCTTATTCCTTTGCCTACTGATCATCTTTCGAGTTTGCAAGGTTCTCGTAGAGCTGAACAGGTTCGAGAGATGCATGCTAAAGTGAAACAGAGGATCGAGCTTCAAGGTGTTAAGAACGCAACCAAGGCGAACGCCCACCGCAAGCAAGTATTGTTCAAACCTGGTGATAAGGTTTGGATACACTTCAGCCCGGGACGTTTTCCTAACTTGAGGAAGTCGAAGCTGATGCCTCGTGGCGATGGACCATTCTCCGTGGTTGAGCGAGTCAATGACAATGCATACCGCATTGATCTTCCAGGTGAGTATAAGTGTTCCTCCACTTTTAATGTGGCTGATTTGTCTCCGTTTCCTGTAGATGATCAAGATGTCGAGGAGGACTTGAATTCGAGGACGAATTCTTTTCAGCAGGGGGGAATGATGAGACGGGATTTAGCATTGAAGAGACCAATCGGGACTTGCAGCTCGGAGGAGTAGTGACGAGGTCGAGAGCCAAGAAGCTGCAAGGTTATTTGCAATGCTACGTTTCGAAGAGATTGGCAAATGATGGAGTCGAATTTCATCAATACAAGTTGGTGAATTTAACAAGTGTTGAAGATGAAGATTTGGGCGTCCATCATTGAAGAAAAGGAAGACAAGTCCAAGAAAACAAATTTTCTTATATTTTATTTGGGCATAAAAACTTTGTATTTCCTTTTAATTTAGTTTAGTCCAATTATCACAACATGTTTAGGTGATTAATTGGCCCAGTTTTATTTAATTAAGGAGTCCGAAATTATCAAGCCCAAGCCTTGTTAATTTCGAAAACCTACCTAGCTTAGGAATTAGATTAGTATTTATGTTAATTTTCGTTCATACTTTGAAACAGACAATATTGAATCAGAAATCTAGTTGATCGTTTTGTCTCATATTTCGTGCTTCAGTTCACGATCCTATAGGTTCTTGGTAGAGTTTGATTGTTGGCGATTTCAAACTTGAATTTATCGACTCGTTTGTGATATCTTGTAGTATCCGGGTTAGTCGAGCCACGAAGATTGCTCCATAAACGCGTTTCGGATTCACGTAGATCCGGGGTTCGTTTCGGGTAAGATTCACAATTTGTTTCCGTTCGAATTCTGCAATTCGTGTTCATTTCGTTTTTCCCAGCCATTCTCTATCGTTCCTATATCATCAATAACCATTCCCTTCATTCCCATAACCCTTCGATCCCAAAAAAATTCTTAGGTTAATTTTAGATCCGTTTTTTTTAAACCCTAAAACTGTCCTGAAAATCACCACCGTGCCAAATCGAAAACTACTCGTGCGTTTTCGCTGAATTTTGGATATGTTCTTCATAACCCTATGTTGTAACTCGTGTTAAAATTTGAGCTTAATCGGAATTGAATTGCTTAGGTTTCTGTCGACGCCTATTCAGTGTAATTTGGGTAGAAATTCAGGTTCCTTGTCATTCCATTTTTTCATAGTTATATTTGGATTGAATCTTTCGTGTCTGACGTTGTTCGATTCTCAGCTTCCGCATATTGTGATCGCATCAACTTCGGACTTCGGCCACCCTCCATTCTTCAATATCTCGTAAGTCTTACAACGACTGAAGAATCGTGCGAAACTGATGAGTAAGGAAGGAGATTCCAGGGGGACAAAATAAATACAACGATGCCTTGGGAAAAAAATTGTACGAACCGACTGAGAGAACTTCGGACTTTGACCACCCTCCATTCTTCCAAATCTCGTAAGTGTTACAACGACTCAAGAATCGTGCGGAACCGACGAGCAAGGAAGGAGATGCCAGGGGGACAAAACAAATAAAACGATGCCTAGGGAAAAAATCGTACGAACCGACTGAGAGAACTTCGGACTTTGACCACCCTCCATTCTTCCAAATCTCGTAAGTGTTACAACGACTCAAGAATCGTGCGGAACCGACGAGCAAGGAAGGAGATGCCAGGGGGACAAAACAAATAAAACGATGCCTAGGGAAAAAATCGTACGAACCGACTGAGAGAACTTCAGATTTCGACCACCCCACCATTCTTCAATATCTCATAAGTGTTACGATGACTCAAGAATCGTGCAAAACCGATGAGTACGGAAGGAGATGTCAGAAGGACAAAATAAGGAAAACAATGCCTAGGGAAAAAATTATACGAACCGACTGAGAGAACTTCGGACTTCGACCACCCCACCATTCTTCAATATCTCATAAGTGTTACAACGACTCAAGAATCGTGCGGAACCGATGAGTAAGGAAGGAGATGTCAGGGGGACGAAACAAGGAAAATGATGCCTAGGAAAAAAATCATACGAACCGACTTAGAGAACTTCGGACTTCGACCACCCCACCATTCTTGAATATCTCATAAGTGTTACAACGACTCAAGAATCGTGCAAAACCGATGAGTAAGGAAGGAGATGCCAGGGGGACAAAATAAATAAATCGATGCCTAGGGAAAAAATCGTACGAACCGACTGAGAGAACATCGGATTTCGACAACCCCACCGTTCTTCAATATCTCATAAGTATTACAACGACTCAAGAATCGTGCGAAACCGATAAGTAATGATGGAGATGTCAGGGGACAAAACAAGGAAAATGATGTCTAGGGAAAAAATCGTACGAACCGACTAAGAGAACTTCGGACTTCGACCACACCCTATTCTTCAATATCTCGTGAGTGTTACAACGACTCAAGAATCGTGCGTAACCGATGAGTAAGGAAGGAGATGCCAGGGGACAAAACAAATAAAACGATGCCTAGGGAAAAAATAGTACGAACCGACAGAGAGAACTTCTGACTTCGGCCACCCCACCATTCTTCAATATCTCATAAGTGTTAAAAAGACTCAAGAATCGTGCGGAACCGATGAGTAAGGAAGGAGATGTCAGGGGGACGAAATAAGGAAAACGATGCCTAGGAAAAAAATCATACGAACCGACTAAGAGAACTTCGGACTTCGACCACCCCATCATTCTTGAAAATCTCATAAGTGTTACAACGACTCAAGAATCGTGCAAAACCGATGAGTACGGAAGGAGATGTCAGGGTGACAAAATAAGGAAAACGATGTCTAGGGAAAAAATCATACGAACCGACTGAGAGAACTTCGGACTTCGACCACCTCCGATTGTTCAATATCTCGTAAGTATTACAACGACTCAGGAATCGTGCAAAACCGATGAGTAAGGAAGGAGATGCCAGGGGGACAAAATAAATAAAATGATGCCTAGGGAAAAAATCGTACGAACCGAATGAGAGAACTTCGGACATCGACCACCCCACAATTCTTCAATATCTCATAAGTGTTACAACGATTCAAGAATCATGCGAAACCGATGAGTAAGGAAGTAGATGTCAGGGTGACAAAATAAGGAAAACGTTGCCTAGGGAAAAAATCGTACGAACCGACTGAGAGAACTTCGGACTTCGACCACCCCACCATTCTTCAATATCTCATAAGTGTTACAAAGACTCAAGAATCGTGCGGAACCGATGAGTAAGGAAGGAGATGTAAGGGGGGACAAAACAAGGAAAACGTTTCCGAGGGAAAAAATCGTACGAACCGACTGAGAGAACTTCGGACTTCGACCACCCCCCATTCTTCAATATCTCGTAAGTGTTACAAGCGACTTAAGAATCGTGCGGAACCGATGAGCAAGGAAGGAGATGCCAGGGGGACAAAACAAATAAAACGATGCCTAGGGAAAAAATCATACGAACCGACTGTGAGAACTTCGGATTTCGACCACCCCACCATTCTTCAATATCTCATAAGTGTTACGACGACTCAAGAATCGTGCAAAACCGATGAGTACGGAAGGAGATGTCAGGGGGACAAAATAAGGAAAACAATGTCTAGGGAAAAAATCGTACGAACCGTATGAGAGAACTTCGGACTTCGGCCACCCTCCATTCTTCAATATCTCGTAAGTCTTACAACGACTGAAGAATCGTGCGAAACTGATGAGTAAGGAAGGAGATTTCAGGGGGACAAAATAAATACAACGATGCCTTGGGAAAAAATTGTACGAACCGACTGAGAGAACTTCGGACTTTGACCACCCTCCATTCTTCCAAATCTCGTAAGTGTTACAACGACTCAAGAATCGTGCGGAACCGACGAGCAAGGAAGGACATGCCAGGGGGACAAAACAAATAAAACGATGCCTAGGGAAAAAATCGTACGAACCGACTGAGAGAACTTCGGACTTTGACCACCCTCCATTCTTCCAAATCTCGTAAGTGTTACAACGACTCAAGAATCGTGCGGAACCGACGAGCAAGGAAGGAGATGCCAGGGGGACAAAACAAATAAAACGATGCCTAGGGAAAAAATCGTACGAACCGACTGAGAGAACTTCAGATTTCGACCACCCCACCATTCTTCAATATCTCATAAGTGTTACGATGACTCAAGAATCGTGCAAAACCGATGAGTACGGAACGAGATGTCAGAAGGACAAAATAAGGAAAACAATGCCTAGGGAAAAAATTATACGAACCGACTGAGAGAACTTCGGACTTCGACCGCCCCACCATTCTTCAATATCTCATAAGTGTTACAATGACTCAAGAATCGTGCGGAACCGATGAGTAAGGAAGGAGATGTCAGGGGGACGAAACAAGGAAAATGATGCCTAGGAAAAAAATTATACGAACCGACTTAGAGAACTTCGGACTTCGACCACCCCACCATTCTTGAATATCTCATAAGTGTTACATCGACTCAAGAATCGTGCGAAACCGATAAGTAATGATGGAGATGTCAGGGGACAAAACAAGGAAAATGATGTCTAGGGAAAAAATCGTACGAACCGACTAAGAGAACTTCGGACTTCGACCACACCCTATTCTTCAATATCTCGTGAGTGTTACAACGACTCAAGAATCGTGCGAAACCGATGAGTAAGGAAGGAGATGCCAGGGGGACAAAACAAATAAAACGATGCCTAGGGAAAAAATAGTACGAACCGACAGAGAGAACTTCGGACTTCGACCACCCCACCATTCTTCAATATCTCATAAGTGTTAAAAAGACTCAAGAATCGTGCGGAACCGATGAGTAAGGAAGGAGATGTCAGGGGGACGAAATAAGGAAAACGATGCCTATGAAAAAAATCATACGAACCGACTAAGAGAACTTCGGACTTCGACCACCCCATCATTCTTGAAAATCTCATAAGTGTTACAACGACTCAAGAATCGTGCAAAACCGATGAGTACGGAAGGAGATGTCAGGGTGACAAAATAAGGAAAACGATGTCTAGGGAAAAAATCGTACGAACCGACTGAGAGAACTTCGGACTTCGACCACCTCCGATTGTTCAATATCTCGTAAGTGTTACAACGACTCAGGAATCGTGCAAAACCGATGAGTAAGGAAGGAGATGCCAGGGGGACAAAATAAATAAAATGATGCCTAGGGAAAAAATCGTACGAACCGAATGAGAGAACTTCGGACATCGACCACCCCACAATTCTTCAATATCTCATAAGTGTTACAACGATTCAAGCATCGTGCGAAACCAATGAGTAAGGAAGTAGATGTCAGGGTGACAAAATAAGGAAAACGTTGCCTAGGGAAAAAATCGTACGAACCGACTGATAGAACTTCGGACTTCGACCACCCCACCATTCTTCAATATCTCATAAGTGTTATAAAGAGTCAAGAATCGTGCGGAACCGATGAGTAAGGAAGGAGATGCCAGGGGGACAAAACAAATAAAACGATGCCTAGGGAAAAAATCGTACGAACCGACTGAGAGAACTTCGGATTTCGACCACCCCACCATTCTTCAATATCTCATAAGTGTTACGACGACTCAAGAATCGTGCAAAACCGATGAGTACGGAAGGAGATGTCAGGGGGACAAAATAAGGAAAACAATGTCTAGGGAAAAAATCGTACGAACCGACTGAGAGAACTTCGGATTTCGACCACCCCACCATTCTTCAATATCTCATAAGTGTTACAACGACTCAAGAATCGTGCAAAACCGATGAGTACGGAAGGAGATGTCAGGGGGACAAAATAAATACAACGATGCCTTGGGAAAAAATTGTACGAACCGACTGAGAGAACTTCGGACTTTGACCACCCTCCATTCTTCCAAATCTCGTAAGTGTTACAACGACACAAGAATCGTGCGGAACCGACGAGCAAGGAAGGAGATGCCAGGGGGACAAAACAAATAAAACGATGCCTAGGGAAAAAATAGTACGAACCGACAGAGAGAACTTCGGACTTCGACCACCCCACCATTCTTCAATATCTCATAAGTGTTAAAAAGACTCAAGAATCGTGCGGAACCGATGAGTAAGGAAGGAGATGTCAGGGGGACGAAATAAGGAAAACGATGCCTAGAAAAAAATCATACGAACCGACTAAGAGAACTTCGGACTTCGACCACCCCATCATTCTTGAAAATCTCATAAGTGTTACAACGACTCAAGAATCGTGCAAAACCGATGAGTACGTAAGGAGATGTCAGGGTGACAAAATAAGGAAAACGATGTCTAGGGAAAAAATCGTACGAACCGACTGAGAGAACTTCGGACTTCGACCACCTCCGATTGTTCAATATCTCGTAAGTGTTACAACGACTCAGGAATCGTGCAAAACCGATGAGTAAGGAAGGAGATGCCAGGGGGACAAAATAAATAAAATGATGCCTAGGGAAAAAATCGTACGAACCGAATGAGAGAACTTCGGACATCGACCACCCCACAATTCTTCAATATCTCATAAGTGTTACAACGATTCAAGAATCGTGCGAAACCGATGAGTAAGGAAGTAGATGTCAGGGTGACAAAATAAGGAAAACGTTGCCTAGGGAAAAAATCATACGAACCGACTGATAGAACTTCGGACTTCGACCACCCCACCATTCTTCAATATCTCATAAGTGTTATAAAGAGTCAAGAATCGTGCGGAACCGATGAGTAAGGAAGGAGATGCCAGGGGGACAAAACAAATAAAACGATGCCTAGGGAAAAAATCGTACGAACCGACTGAGAGAACTTCGGATTTCGACCACCCCACCATTCTTCAATATCTCATAAGTGTTACGACGACTCAAGAATCGTGCAAAACCGATGAGTACGGAAGGAGATGTCAGGGGGACAAAATAAGGAAAACAATGTCTAGGGAAAAAATCGTACGAACCGACTGAGAGAACTTCGGATTTCGACCACCCCACCATTCTTCAATATCTCATAAGTGTTACGACGACTCAAGAATCGTGCAAAACCGATGAGTACGGAAGGAGATGTCAGGGGGACAAAATAAGGAAATTAATGTCTAGGGAAAAAATCGTACGAACCGTATGAGAGAACTTCGGACTTCGGCCACCCTCCATTCTTCAATATCTCGTAAGTCTTACAACGACTGAAGAATCGTGCGAAACTGATGAGTAAGGAAGGAGATTTCAGGGGGACAAAAAAATTCAACGATGCCTTGGGAAAAAATTGTACGAACCGACTGAGAGAACTTCGGACTTTGACCACCCTCCATTCTTCCAAATCTCGTAAGTGTTACAACGACTCAAGAATCGTGTGGAACCGATGAGTAAGGAAGGAGATGTCAGGGGGACGAAACAAGGAAAATGATGCCTAGGAAAAAAATCATACGAACCGACTTAGAGAACTTCGGACTTCGACCACCCCACCATTCTTGAATATCTCATAAGTGTTACAACGACTCAAGAATCGTGCGAAACCGATAAGTAATGATGGAGATGTCAGGGGACAAAACAAGGAAAATGATGTCTAGGGAAAAAATCGTACGAACCGACTAAGAGAACTTCGGACTTCGACCACACCCTATTCTTCAATATCTCGTGAGTGTTACAACGACTCAAGAATCGTGCGAAACCGATGAGTAAGGAAGGAGATGCCAGGGGGACAAAACAAATAAAACTATGCCTAGGGATAAAAATAGTACGAACCGACAGAGAGAACTTCGGACTTCGACCACCCCACCATTCTTCAATATCTCATAAGTGTTAAAAAGACTCAAGAATCGTGCGGAACCGATGAGTAAGGAAGGAGATGTCTGGGGGACGAAATAAGGAAAACGATGCCTAGGGAAAAAATCGTACGAACCGACTAAGAGAACTTCGGACTTCGACCACCCCATCATTCTTGAAAATCTCATAAGTGTTACAACGACTCAAGAATCGTGCAAAACCGATGAGTACGTAAGGAGATGTCAGGGTGACAAAATAAGGAAAACGATGTCTAGGGAAAAAATCGTACGAACCGACTGAGAGAACTTCGGACTTCGACCACCTCCGATTGTTCAATATCTCGTAAGTGTTACAACGACTCAGGAATCGTGCAAAACCGATGAGTAAGGAAGGAGATGCCAGGGGGACAAAATAAATAAAATGATGCCTAGGGAAAAAATCGTACGAACCGAATGAGAGAACTTCGGACATCGACCACCCCACAATTCTTCAATATCTCATAAGTGTTACAACGATTCAAGAATCGTGCGAAACCGATGAGTAAGGAAGTAGATGTCAGGGTGACAAAATAAGGAAAACGTTGCCTAGGGAAAAAATCATACGAACCGACTGATAGAACTTCGGACTTCGACCACCCCACCATTCTTCAATATCTCATAAGTGTTATAAAGAGTCAAGAATCGTGCGGAACCGATGAGTAAGGAAGGAGATGCCAGGGGGACAAAACAAATAAAACGATGCCTAGGGAAAAAATCGTACGAACCGACTGAGAGAACTTCGGATTTCGACCACCCCACCATTCTTCAATATCTCATAAGTGTTACGACGACTCAAGAATCGTGCAAAACCGATGAGTACGGAAGGAGATGTCAGGGGGACAAAATAAGGAAAACAATGTCTAGGGAAAAAATCGTACGAACCGACTGAGAGAACTTCGGATTTCGACCACCCCACCATTCTTCAATATCTCATAAGTGTTACGACGACTCAAGAATCGTGCAAAACCGATGAGTACGGAAGGAGATGTCAGGGGGACAAAATAAGGAAATTAATGTCTAGGGAAAAAATCGTACGAACCGTATGAGAGAACTTCGGACTTCGGCCACCCTCCATTCTTCAATATCTCGTAAGTCTTACAACGACTGAAGAATCGTGCGAAACTGATGAGTAAGGAAGGAGATTTCAGGGGGACAAAAAAATTCAACGATGCCTTGGGAAAAAATTGTACGAACCGACTGAGAGAACTTCGGACTTTGACCACCCTCCATTCTTCCAAATCTCGTAAGTGTTACAACGACTCAAGAATCGTGTGGAACCGATGAGTAAGGAAGGAGATGTCAGGGGGACGAAACAAGGAAAATGATGCCTAGGAAAAAAATCATACGAACCGACTTAGAGAACTTCGGACTTCGACCACCCCACCATTCTTGAATATCTCATAAGTGTTACAACGACTCAAGAATCGTGCGAAACCGATAAGTAATGATGGAGATGTCAGGGGACAAAACAAGGAAAATGATGTCTAGGGAAAAAATCGTACGAACCGACTAAGAGAACTTCGGACTTCGACCACACCCTATTCTTCAATATCTCGTGAGTGTTACAACGACTCAAGAATCGTGCGAAACCGATGAGTAAGGAAGGAGATTCCAGGGGGACAAAATAAATAAAATGATGCCTAGGGAAAAAATCGTACGAACCGAATGAGAGAACTTCGGACATCGACCACCCCACCATTCTTCAATATCTCATAAGTGTTACAACGATTCAAGAATCGTGCGAAACCGATGAGTAAGGAAGTAGATGTCAGGGTGACAAAATAAGGAAAACGTTGCCTAGGGAAAAAATCGTACGAACCGATTGAGAGAACTTCGGACTTCGACCACCCCACCATTCTTCAATATCTCATAAGTGTTACAAAGACTCAAGAATCGTGCGGAACCGATGAGTAAGGAAGGAGATGTAAGGGGGGACAAAACAAGGAAAACGTTTCCGGGGGAAAAAATCGTACGAACCGACTGAGAGAACTTCGGACTTCGACCACCCCCCATTCTTCAATATCTCGTAAGTGTTACAACGACTTAAGAATCGTGCGGAACCGATGAGCAAGGAAGGAGATGCCAGGGGGATAAAACAAATAAAATGATGCCTAGGGAAAAAATCGTACGAACCGACTGAGAGAACTTCGGATTTCGACCACCCCACCATTCTTCAATATCTCATAAGTGTTACGACGACTCAAGAATCGTGCAAAACCGATGAGTACGGAAGGAGATGTCAGGGGGACAAAATAAGGAAAACAATGTCTAGGGAAAAAATCGTACGAACCGTATGAGAGAACTTCGGACTTCGGCCACCCTCCATTCTTCAATATCTCGTAAGTCTTACAACGACTGAAGAATCGTGCGAAACTGATGAGTAAGGAAGGAGATTTCAGGGGGACAAAATAAATACAACGATGCCTTGGGAAAAAATTGTACGAACCGACTGAGAGAACTTTGGACTTTGACCACCCTCCATTCTTCCAAATCTCGTAAGTGTTACAACGACTCAAGAATCGTGCGGAACCGACGAGCAGGGAAGGAGATGCCAGGGGGACAAAACAAATAAAACGATGCCTAGGGAAAAAATCGTACGAACCGACTGAGAGAACTTCGGACTTTGACCACCCTCCATTCTTCTAAATCTCGTAAGTGTTACAACGACTCAAGAATCGTGCGGAACCGACGAGCAAGGAAGGAGATGCCAGGGGGACAAAACAAATAAAACGATGCCTAGGGAAAAAATCGTACGAACCGACTGAGAGAACTTCAGATTTCGACCACCCCACCATTCTTCAATATCTCATAAGTGTTACGATGACTCAAGAATCGTGCAAAACCGATGAGTACGGAAGGAGATGTCAGAAGGACAAAATAAGGAAAACAATGCCTAGGGAAAAAATTATACGAACCGACTGAGAGAACTTCGGACTTCGACCACCCCACCATTCTTCCAAATCTCATAAGTGTTACAACGACTCAAGAATCGTGCGAAACCGATGAGTAAGGAAGTAGATGTCAGGGTGACAAAAATAAGGAAAACGATGTCTAGGGAAAAAATCGTACGAACCGACTGAGAGAACTTCGGACTTCGACCACCTCCGATTGTTCAATATCTCGTAAGTGTTACAACGACTCAGGAATCGTGCAAAACCGATGAGTAAGGAAGGAGATGGCAGGGGGACAAAATAAGGAAAACGATGTCTAGGGAAAAAATCGTACGAACCGACTGAGAGAACTTCGGACTTCGACCACCTCCGATTGTTCAATATCTCGTAAGTGTTACAACGACTCAGGAATCGTGCAAAACCGATGAGTAAGGAAGGAGATGCCAGGGGGACAAAATAAATAAAATGATGCCTAGGGAAAAAATCGTACGAACCGAATGAGAGAACTTCGGACATCGACCACCCCACCATTCTTCAATATCTCATAAGTGTTACAACAATTCAAGAATCGTGCGAAACCGATGAGTAAGGAAGTAGATGTCAGGGTGACAAAATAAGGAAAACGTTGCCTAGGGAAAAAATCGTACGAACCGACTGAGAGAACTTCGGACTTCGACCACCCCACCATTCTTCAATATCTCATAAGTGTTACAAAGACTCAAGAATCGTGCGGAACCGATGAGTAAGGAAGGAGATGTAAGGGGGGACAAAATAAGGAAAACGTTTCTGAGGGAAAAAATCGTACGAACCGACTAAGAGAACTTCGGACTTCGACCACCCCCCATTCTTCAATATCTCGTAACTGTTACAACGACTTAAGAATCGTGCGGAACCGATGAGCAAGGAAGGAGATGCCAGGGGGACAAAACAAATAAAACGATGCCTAGGGAAAAAATCGTACGAACCGACTGAGAGAACTTCGGATTTCGACCACCCCACCATTCTTCAATATCTCATAAGTGTTACGACGACTCAAGAATCGTGCAAAACCGATGAGTACGGAAGGAGACGTCAGGGGGACAAAATAAGGAAAACAATGTCTAGGGAAAAAATCGTACGAACCGTATGAGAGAACTTCGGACTTCGGCCATCCTCCATTCTTCAATATCTCGTAAGTCTTACAACGACTGAAGAATCGTGCGAAACTGATGAGTAAGGAAGGAGATTTCAGGGGGACAAAATAAATACAACGATGCCTTGGGAAAAAATTGTACGAACCGACTGAGAGAACTTCGGACTTTGACCACCCTCCATTCTTCCAAATCTCGTAAGTGTTACAACGACTCAAGAATCGTGCGGAACCGACGAGCAAGGAAGGAGATGCCAGGGGGACAAAACAAATAAAACGATGCCTAGGGAAAAAATCGTACGAACCGACTGAGAGAACTTCGGACTTTGACCACCCTCCATTCTTCCAAATCTCGTAAGTGTTACAACGACTCAAGAATCGTGCGGAACCGACGAGCAAGGAAGGAGATGCCAGGGGAACAAAAAAAATAAAACGATGCCTAGGGAAAAAATCGTACGAACCGACTGAGAGAACTTCAGATTTCGACCACCCCACCATTCTTCAATATCTCATAAGTGTTACGATGACTCAAGAATCGTGCAAAACCGATGAGTACGGAAGGAGATGTCAGAAGGACAAAATAATGAAAACAATGCCTAGGGAAAAAATCATACGAACCGACTGAGAGAACTTCGGACTTCGACCACCCAACATTCTTCAATATCTCGTAAGTCTTACAACGACTGAAGAATCGTGTGAAACTGATGAGTAAGGAAGGAGATGTCAGGGGGACAAAACAAATACAACGATGCCTAGGGAAAAAATCGTACGAACCGACTGAGAGAACTTCGGACTTTAACCACCCCACCATTCTTCAATATCTCATAAGTGTTACAACGACTCAAGAATCGTGCGGAACCGATGAGTAAGGAAGGAGATGTCAGGGGGACAAAACCAGGAAAACGATGCCTAGGGAAAAAAATCATACGAACCGACTTGGAGAACTTTGGACTTCGACCACAGCGAATTCTTCAATATCTCATAACTGTTACAATGAATCAATAATCATGCGAAACCGATGAGTAAGGTAGGAGATGTCAGGGTGATACGAACCTAGGCAGATCCGTAATTCAACACGCACGCGGAAGACACAAACTGAATTTGTAACCGATGGATATCTCAATATACCTAAAGTCTAATCCCACAAATGATATAGAATCGGCCTAAACCCCCTATACCCCAAGTGATGATCGCCTTAGTCACACGGAGACGATGAATGACACACAACGAGATTTGATTGGCTCGTTGATTCGCCGATAAGAGAATTCGTCTTGGAAAAATCAAGAGGAACTCGACTAACTCTCAAGAGAGAATAAAACTCACAATTATAATTAATGATAGAATCAATTTCGGCCCTTACATAAGTTCCCTATTTATAGTGCAAATAAACCTATCTAAACCTAGTCAAACTAGGAAATAACTTAAGCAAAGTCAAAGTATGGTCCAACCCACTTAATTAACATAATAAAGCCCGAAAATGAAGCCTTTTAAGTGATGAGCCCGGGTCCAGCACTGATGAATTTATTTAGTTGCTCATGTTTTATATTTTATTTGGGCTTAAAAACTTTGTATTTCTTTTTAATTTAGTTTAGTCCAATTATCACAACATGTTTAGGTGATTAATTGGCCCAGTTATATTTAATTAAGGAGTCCGAAATTATCAAGCCCAAGCCTTGTTAATTTCGAAAACCTACCTAGCTTAGGAATTAGATTAGTATTTATGTTAATTTTCGTTCATACTTTGAAACAGACAATATTGAATCAGAAATCTAGTTGATCGATTTGTCTCTTACATCGTGCTTTGGTTCACGATCCTATCGGTTCTTGGTAGAGTTTGATATTGGCGATTTCAAACTTGAATTCATCGACTCGTTCGTGATATCTCGTAGTATGCGGGTTAGTCAAGCCACGAAGATTGCTCCATAAACGCGTTTCGGATTCAAGTAGATCCGGGGTTCGTTTCGGGTAAGATTCACAATTTGTTTCCGTTTCAATTCTTCAATTCGTGTTCTTTTCGTTTTCCCAGCCATCCTTCATCGTTCCTATATCATCAATAACCATACCCTTCGTTCCCATAACCAACCCATCTCAGAAAACCCTTAGATTAATTTCAGATCCGTTTTGAAACCTTAGTTCGACCCAAAACTGACCACCGAGCCAAATCGAAAACTACTCGTGCGTTTTCGCTGAATTTTGGATATGTTCTTCATAACCCTGAGTTGTAACTCGTGTTAAAATTTGAGCTTATCAGAATTGAATTGCTTAGGTTTCTGTCGACGCCTATTCAGTGTAATTTGGGTAGAAATTCAGGTTCCTTGTCATTCGATTTTCCCAGCCATCCTTCATCGTTCCTATATCATCAATAACCATACCCTTCGTTCCCATAACCAACCCATCTCAGAAAACCCTTAGATTAATTTCAGATCCGTTTTTGAAACCTTAGTTCGACCCAAAACTGACCACTGAGCCAAATCAAAAACTACTCGTGCGTTTTCGCTGAATTTTGGATATGTTCTTCATAACCCTAAGTTGTAACTCGTGTTAAAATTTGAGCTTAATCAGAATTGAATTGATTAGGTTTCTGTCGACGCCTATTCAGTGTAATTTGGGTAGAAATTCAGGTTCCTTGTCATTCGATTTTTTTCATAGTTATATTTGGATTGAATCTTTCGTGTCTGACGTTGTTCGATTCTTAGCTTCCGCATATTGTGATCGCATCATAAATTTTGGTATCAGAGCCACGTCAGTTTTTGCTGATCGTGGTTCAATCCAAATAGGTGTCGTGACATATTAACGGGCAAAAGTTTCGATAAAAAAAAAAAAAAATTCTGAAAAAATATAATATATATATATATATCGAAGGCCCTAATGTGTCATTGTGTGTTTCGTAATTGGTTCTTGCATCATTCGTGTATTGGGTAGTAGGTGTGTCTTTGTTTCTCGAGTTTCCGTCGGTAGAACTTAAAACGGACATAACTTTTGATCTGCTTATCCGTTCAAGCTCCATAATACCATTTCGGAAACGTCTCAACGAGACCTAGAAGTTAACACCGCTCTGCTGTGTTCGGTTTGCGTTTAGGCCCAAAAACACCCGTCTGAAGGTCATACCGTCCAGTTGAAAAAAAAAAAAAAAAAAAGTGTGTCTTCGTCTATATTATTTGAGTGCATTGGATAGTATAGGTTTCAGTATCTAAGTCGATTCAAGGTCGGATTAGTGCTCATAACTTGTTACTACTTATATCCAAGATTCTAGTTTAGCCTTTTCCTTCTTATTTCCAACCTTTCCTTGTTTCCTTGTTTCCTTGTTTGTTTAGCCCTTACCTAGCCACCGAAATTCTTACCCCTTATTTGTACCTCTTGCCGTGAATTTTACCCCACATTACAGCAACTTTGTGTTTCTTTCTATACCTGTGATCCAAGCCGAGAGTCAAGTTCGAGTTCTTGATTCAAGTCGAGAATTCCACATCAGTTTTGCCAAGAATTTGAGGTTTAGAGACTGTTGTGATTGCAACCTGAGTGATATACACGAGAGATCTGATCTGAGTGACATACACGAGTGGTTAAAAATCTGAGAGAACAAACGAGTGACTGTGAGGAACTGTGAGGATTTTACTTGTTTTCTTTCACGTTTGTTCGTTTTGCAGGTTCCATGAAATCTGGAGACGGTTCTAAGAATCAGGATAGCCCAATTCCACCCAAGTCGTCTACCCCACCTCTTGATATGTCTTCATCGTCTCAACAGCCTTGGGATGCTAAGTATCACTTCGATGCTATGGCACAACACTTTGAGAGGCGCAACCAATTGCTGGAACAGAAGATCGATGATACGATGGATAAAATGATGGCACAGTTCGAACGTCTCAATCGTCGAACAATATTACCTCCACCAATCAGAAATCAGCCTGTCCAGCAAGATCCACCATTGAGACGACAACCTGTCCGCCAGCCCCAGCCAGTATTTGAGCCAATTTCTGATGATCCTGATCCTGAAGAAGAATATGATGATGGATATAATGAGGAATCCGAGGCTGAGATTGAGTTTCCACAGAGGAATCAGAGACGTGACAACCGTCGACGTCCACCTCCACCTCCCAGGCGTGATTTCCGTGCCAACCAGCGCCGACACGTCGATGCAGATAGCTTGTTGAACAACATAAAAACAAGCATTCCAGAGTTTGAGGGGTTACATGACCCTGATGTGTACCTTGATTGGGAGAGGAAAGTCAACAAGATCTTTGAGTGTTACGACTTTCCCGAGTTGAAAAAGGTTCAGCTCGCGTCCTTGGAGTTTAGAGGGTATGCAGCCTCGTGGTGGGAAAATCAGCAAGAGAGAAGACGCCGTGATCGATATCCACCTATAGACACATGGCAAGAGATGAAGGACGTCATGAGAGGACGTTTCATTCCGGTACACTATGAGCGAGAGCTTGAGAAGAGGTTGAACAAGATCAAGCAGGGCACTCGTTCGATTGAATCGTACTACCACAAGGAGCTCGAGACAGCTATGAACCGGGTTGGTAAGGAAGAGACCCTGATTGCCACACTCAACCGGTACACTGAAGGAATGAATCCAGATATTGCTTGTGAAGTCGAATTGAAGGAATTCGATTCAGTTGAAGCAATGGTCCATTATGCATCTATCGTAGAACGGCAGCTCAGAGATGGACGTCGTCGATCCTTCCAGTCGATGCCAGTTAGGAGTCCTTGGAACCGAGGTGATTCTTCCACGCCTAGGACAACCCCTACACGTCCTCCTAACCAGTCCACACAGCCCGTTCGCCGTTCTGAGCAGTCTGCACCACAGCCCTCTCGCAGACCTGACTACACCTCGCCTGCACCGAACAGAAATTCTCAGAATCGCCCTATGCAGCCTAGTCAGCCTGAGAATAGTAATTCAGGGAGAGCACGTGATGTTCAGTGTCACAAGTGCAGAGGATGGGGACATTTTCAAGCCCAGTGTCCGAATCGCAGAGTTTTATTCCTCACCGAGCAGAATGAGTTAGAATCAGCGAGTGAGGAGGAATTTGAAGAAGAAGGAGCAGTAAAAGGGGATACTGAGCAGCCCTAGTCAGCTCACTCCTGGGCGACATTGATATTGTGGATGAGCAGCCGAAGCAAACGCACATCAGCCTTGTTTCGATTCGAGCCTTGAGTCTTATTCAAGAGGAAGAACAGAATGATCAGCGGGAGAACATCTTTTATTCTCGCTGTTCCATTCAGGATAAGGTGTGCTCGCTCATCATTGATAGTGGAAGTGTTGTAAACGCCATTAGTCAGTATGCAGTGGGGAAGCTGAATCTGATCCCACAAAAGCATCCAAAACCGTACCGATTGCAATGGTTGACAGACAGAGGCGAGATTCGTGTTGGATACCAGGTACCTGTCACCTTTTCTATTGGTCGTTTTACTGACACTGTTTTGTGTGACGTCATCCCTATGGAGGCGGCACATATCTTGCTTGGTCGTCCTTGGCAGTTCGATAGGAAGGCGATACATGATGGATTCGCCAACACTTATGCCGTGACTCGAGAAGGACGCACCACGCGATTGTGGCCACTAGCGCCGAAAGATGTGATTGAAGATCAGCGACGTATGCAAGAGAAGTACAAAGAAGAGAAGGAGAAACGTGCTGAGAGCAAGCAGCCAATCCAATCTGGACAGTCCACAGCAGAGTCTCAGTGTACTAAGGGAACCAAGGGCCTTCCGAAGGCTAAGGCTGCCCACGTTACCATCCCTTCCAGTTTAGATACGGCGCACCGGAATTTGTTCATCGGTGTAAGAGGAGTTCAGACCGCCATTAAATCAGGTAATGCTATCGTTCTAGTTAATTTTAAGGCTAATGATACTCCTGATGTTGTTATTCCTTCTGTTTTGCAGCCGTTGATGGAGGAGTTCAAGGATGTTTTCCCGGATGAAATTCCTAGTGGTCTGCCGCCGATTCGAGGAATTGAGCACCAGATCGACTTCCAGCCGGGAGCAGTCCTTCCAAACAGACCCGCCTACCGTACCAGCCCTGAGGAAACCAAGGAGATTGACCGTCAGGTCAAGGAGTTGCTGGAGAAGAAGCAAATTAGAGAGAGCTTGTCACCGTGCGCAGTGCCTGTCATCCTCGTACCAAAGAAGAACAACGAATGGCGCATGTGCATGGACTGCCGAGCTATCAATAAGATCACGATGATTTCGTTGCGGAGGAGGAGCCGAATTCGAGGATGAATTCTTTTCAACAGGGGGGGAATGATGAGCCCGGGTCCAGCACTGATGAATTTATTTAGTTGCTCATGTTTTATATTTTATTTGGGCTTAAAAACTTTGTATTTCTTTTTAATTTAGTTTAGTCCAATTATCACAACATGTTTAGGTGATTAATTGGCCCAGTTATATTTAATTAAGGAGTCCGAAATTATCAAGCCCAAGCCTTGTTAATTTCGAAAACCTACCTAGCTTAGGAATTAGATTAGTATTTATGTTAATTTTCGTTTATACTTTGAAACAGACAATATTGAATCAGAAATCTAGTTGATCGATTTGTCTCTTACATCGTGCTTTGGTTCACGATCCTATCGGTTCTTGGTAGACTTTGATATTGGCGATTTCAAACTTGAATTCATCGACTCGTTCGTGATATCTCGTAGTATCCGGGTTAGTCGAGCCACGAAGATTGCTCCATAAAAGCGTTTCGGATTCAAGTAGATCCGGGGTTCGTTTCGGGTAAGATTCACAATTTGTTTCCGTTTCAATTCTTCAATTCGTGTTCTTTTCGTTTTCCCAGCCATCCTTCATCGTTCCTATATCATCAATAACCATACCCTTCATTCCCATAACCAACCCATCTCAGAAAACCCTTAGATTAATTTCAGATCCGTTTTTGAAACCTTAGTTCGACCCAAAACTGACCACCAAGCCAAATCGAAAACTACTCGTGCGTTTTCGCTGAATTTTGGATATGTTCTTCATAACCCTAAGTTGTAACTCGTGTTAAAATTTGAGCTTAATCAGAATTGAATTGCTTAGGTTTCTGTCGACGCCTATTCAGTGTAATTTGGGTAGAAATTCAGGTTCCTTGTCATTCGATTTTTTTCATAGTTATATTTGGATTGAATCTTTCGTGTCTGACGTTGTTCGATTCTCAGCTTCCGCATATTGTGATCGCATCATTAAGGCACAAAACGTGGGCTGCAAATTAAATACACGAAAATAAAACAAAAGTCTTTAATCTTCAGCCCGAACACACTCGATGAAATTGATAACTCGCGGGCTGTCCAGTCCGCCTTCTCCAATGGGCTTCTTCATCAACTCTTGAGCCCAAACCTCTTGAATCAAGCCTTGCAAAGCTTCCTTGAACTTCTTAGCTCGAGCTCTTGTCACCGGCCCACTTGGAACACGAACAGGATCTTGACTCCATGATTCTTGGACTCCATCATTCCCCTCCTCTTGAAGAGGATTTGTCCTCAAATCCAAGTCGTCACCTACAGCAAAAGGACTCAAATCAGTAACATTAAATGTAGCACTAACATTATACTCACCGGGCAAGTCCAATTTGTAGGCATTGTCATTAATGCGCTCCAACACTTGAAAAGGTCCATCGCCTCGAGGTAGCAACTTCGAACGCCGTTGCAACGGAAACCTTTCCTTGCGCATATGCAGCCATACCCAATCACCAGGTTCAAACACAACTTGTCGACGCCCTTTATTGGCTTGTTTGGCGTACTGCTCTGTTCGCCTCTCGATGTTCATCCTTGCTTTCTCATGAATCTGTTTCACAAAATCAGCCCTTTTTCGGCCATCAAGATCAGTATGCTCATGCTCAGGTAAAGGAGATAAATCTAATGGAGTTAAAGGATTAAAGCCATAGACAATCTCAAAAGGTGAAAACTGTGTAGCAGAATGAACAGAACGATTATATGCAGACTCAACATGAGGCAAACATTCTTCCCAAGACTTGATGTTCTTCTTAATGATAGCTCTAAGCAAAGTAGATAAAGTCCTATTAACTACTTCAGTTTGACCATCAGTTTGTGGATGACAAGTAGTAGAAAACAAAAGTTTAGTACCCAACTTACCCCACAAAGTCTTCCAAAAGTAGCTCAAGAACTTAGAATCTCTATCAGAAACAATAGTCCTAGGCATGCCATGCAATCTAACGATCTCTTTACAGAACAAATCAGCCACATGAGATGCATCATCAGATTTATGACATGGAATGAAATGTGCCATCTTAGAAAATCTATCAACAACCACAAAGATGGAATCGCGACCACGCTTACTCCTAGGCAAACCTAACACAAAATCCATAGATATATCAATCCAAGGTGCATCAGGAATAGGCAATGGTGTATACAGACCATGGGAACTCACTCTAGACTTAGCTTGCTTACATGTAACACATCTACCACAGATTCTCTCAACATCACGTTTCATATGAGGCCAAAAGAAATGTTCATGCAAAATAGCTAAGGTCTTAGCAATACCAAAATGTCCCATTAAACCCCCACCATGAGATTCAAGCAAAAACAATTCACGTAAAGAGCATTTAGGAACACACAACTTATTCTTCCTAAACAAGTAATCATCATGCCGAAAATACTCTCCACTAGCAGATTTCTCACATGCTCGATAAATCTCACCAAAATCATCATCACTCACATAAAGACTCTTGATGCACTCAAAACCAAACAACTTAGCATCTAGCGTAGAGATCAAGGCGTACCTCCGAGAAAGTGCATCAGCCACCACATTCTCTTTACCATGCTTATTATACTTGATGACGTATGGAAACGTCTCAATGAACTCCATCCACCTAGCATGCCTCTTATTCAGCTTGTGCTGCCCCTTCAAGTGCTTCAACGACTCATGATCGGTGTGAATGATGAACTCCTTGGCCCACAAGTAGTGCTGCCACGTTTTTAAGGCCCTCACCAAAGCGTACAGCTCCTTATCGTACGTTGGATAGCCCAACGTCGATCCACTTAGCTTCTCGCTGAAGTACGCAACGGGCCGTCCCTCTTGCATCAAAACTGCACCAATGCCAACACCAGAAGCATCACATTCAATCTCAAAAGATTTTGAAAAATTAGGAAGAGATAATACCGGGGCATGCGTCAACTTGTACTTCAACAGCTGAAACGCCTTTTCTTGCTCTTCTCCCCAACGGAACTCCACAGTCTTTTTGATCACTTCTGTCAATGGTGCTGCAACACTGCTGAAATGTGGCACGAATCGCCTATAGAAGCTAGCAAGTCCATGAAAGCTTCGAACATCTCCAATGCTCTTCGGACTCGGCCACTCTTGGATAGCTCGTATTTTCTCTTCATCAACCTGTACACCCTGTGCACTAACAACAAAACCGAGAAAAACAAGCTTGTCCGTACAAAAGATGCACTTCTTTAGGTTAGCATACAACTTTTCTTTCCTAAGTACATCTAAAACAGACTTCAAATGCTCAACATGCTCATCATGACTCTTGCTATATATGAGAATATCATCAAAATAGACCACAACAAATCTGCCTATGTAAGCACGCAAAACATGGTTCATAAGACGCATAAACGTACTAGGAGCATTAGTCAAACCAAAAGGCATAACCAGCCACTCATACAAACCAAGTTTTGTCTTAAAAGCAGTTTTCCATTCATCTCCTTCCTTAATCCTAATTTGATGATATCCACTACGCAAATCAATCTTGGAAAACACACAAGAGCCATGCAATTCATCAAGCATATCATCTAAACGAGGGATGGGATGTCGATACTTTACCGTTATGTTGTTAATGGCTCGGCAGTCACAACACATCCTCATCGTCGAGTCCTTCTTCGGCACAAGTAGCACAGGAACTGCACAAGGACTCAAACTCTCCCTCACGTGCCCCTTTGCCAACAACTCTCCAATCTGCCTCTCCAATTCCTTCGTCTCCTCCGGATTGGTTCGATAAGCTGGCCTATTTGGAAGTGTCGCACCTGGCACAAAATCAATCTGATGCTCTATCCCTCGAATTGGTGGTAAGCCGGAAGGTGTTTCTTCGGGAAAGACATCATCAAATTCCTGCAACACAAAAGAAATAGAAGGGGGAAGAGAGTCTAGATCGTTAGTAGATAAAAAGTTCTCCTTGTACAAGAGTACAATCAAGGGCCTCTTCTCCTGAACCACCAACTTCAGGTCACTCGCCCTCGCCAAACACGATTTCTGCACAACTCCCTTCTCCTTATTCTCCACCTTTTGCCCTTTCAATTTCAACTCCTCCGCCTCCTTTTGCAACAGAACTTGATCTTCAAACACCTCTTTCGGAGTGAGCGGAACTAGTGACACCTTCTTGTGATTATACTCGAAAGAGTACTTGTTGGTGAAACCATCATGAGTCACTCGCCTATCAAACTGCCAAGGCCGTCCCAACAGGATGTGGCTTGCTTGCATCGGAACTACATCACACACAACTTCATCCACATACTTCCCGATGCTAAACGGAACCTTCACTTGCTTGGTAACCTTGACAATGCCCGTTTCATTCAGCCACTGCAATCTGTACGGCTTCGGATGGGACAACACAGGTAGTGCCAATTTTCGAACCATGGCTGTACTAGCCACGTTGGTACAGCTCCCTCCATCTATGATGACACTGCATAACTGATCTTTCACTTGACATCTCGTGTGAAAAATGTTCTCTCGCTGCATCAATTCATCCACATAATTTTGGACGCTCAAAGCCCTCCTTGCAACACAAATGCGTCCCACCGGTGGTATGATCTCTTCTTCCTCAGTGTCAGTATCAGTTTCCAAAGCCGGCATCTCCGGATCATCAGCCTCTTCATCAGTCACCACCTCCCCATTATCTCGCATAATCATCACTCTTCGATTTGGGCATTCACTCATAATATGCCCGAAGCCTTGACATTTAAAACACTTGCGATCACGATTACGAGTTTCAGGCACGGATGTTTTCTCTTGAGTTGCAGAACTCGCAGAATCTGATCGTGCCTTCACCAACGACTTCTTCTCTTCTTTCGGCCAATCCTACTTCTTCCATTGGTGCCCTTTTGTCGAGGAGCCAATCGCCTGCCTCCAATTGCTCTGACTCTGCCTAGTAGTGGACTGAATCTGTCTCGCTGCTCCCCTCCTCTTGAGCTGATTCTCTATCTTGATGGCATTGTGTACCATTTCATCCAATTCAAGATAAGGCTGTAGCTCCACAATATTTCGAATCTCCCAATTCAGACCAGACAAAAATCGTGCCATGGTTGCCTCATTATCCTCCTTAATATTGGCGCGAATCATGGTTACTTCCATATCCTTGAAGTACTCATCCACACTCCTAGACCCCTGTCTCAAAGTCTGAAGCTTATTGTACAGCTCTCTGTAGTAATGAGCTGGGACAAATCGCTTCCGCATAATAGTCTTCATGTCAAGCCAAGTCTGAATAGGTCCCTCTTCATTCCTCCTCCGATTCTTCACCAACTGATCCCACCAAACAAGGGCATAATCCGAAAACTCAAGTGCTGCCAACTTCACCTTCTTCAACTCAGAATAATTCTGAGCTTCAAACAGCAGTTCAACCTTCCTCTCCCACTCTAGATAAGCCTCCGGATCATTCTTCCCTTGGAACAAAGGAATGTTCATCTTGATGTTGTTCAGATTGTTATCCTCTCTGCTCCATCCTCTATATCCACCATGGCCATCAGGATCCACTTCGAGGTCTGTCTGCTCCTCATAATAATCATAATCTGGTTGCCTGTACGGAACATACCCTCGACCTCTGCCACTGCCATTCCCTCTGCCACCACGATCACCTCGTCCACCTCTACGTCCGCTACTATGAGAGGACTCAAACTGCTTGCTTTGTTCAACCTCATTGATCCTCGCATGCACCTCCTCCAGCTCAGCTCTCATTATCTTGGCCAACTCTGATTTCAATGCATCGAACAATAGCTTGTTGTTTGGATCGCCGACAGGTTGATCTTCCGGCTGGTTATGGCCGGCTCCATCTTTACCGTCCTTTCCCGACATACCTGTTTTTTTTTTTTTTTTTTTTTTTAACACCAAAACAAAGAAGAAAGAAAGGTTAGTTAAAACAAGGCCTCACCACCTCACAAGCACTCGTGTATCACTCAACAATGATTCACTCAGCGCTCGTGTATCACTCGATATCAATGGCTTTTACCCTCTAATAGTCTCACCTCTCTTGCCTTTTTCCACTCAAATCTCTCTTAAAAGCACTCAAATTCCCTCAATCTACCACGGAACTCTTTATCAACAAACCAAAGAACACAGAAAGGAATTACTGATTTTTTTTATTTTTTTTTTCAACTGGACGGTATGACCTTCAAACGGGTGTTTTTTGGCCTAAACGTGAACCGAACACAGCAGAGCGGTGTTAACTTCTTGGTCTCGTCGAGACGTTTCCGAAATGGTATTATGGAGCTTGAACGGATAAGCAGATCAAAAGTTACATCCGTTTTAAGTTCTACCGACGAAAACTCGAAAAACGAATACACAACTATTACCCAATACAAGAATGACTCAAGAACCAATCAAGAAACGAAGAAATTACTATGAACCAACGAATGACACGAAGAAACGAAGCAACAAACGACTCGATCAACTAAAAGATGCAGAATATGGACTTCTCTTATCTAAGGAAACAAATTGACGAAAGAAAGGAAACAAATCAAATATCCCTTAATCAGAAGATCAAATTGAACAAAATTTCTCCTTCAGGATTTAACACACTAGAACAGATCTGAATTGTTCAATAAACGAACGTCTTTTTTTTTTTTTTTTTTTTTTTTTTTTTCAGCAACGAACAACACAAATCTGAAATACGAACTTGTTTTTTTTTTTTTTTTTTTAATGTGAATTCGACTCAACGAATGATCGCAATAAAATTAACGAGACTCAGATATACGACACGAACGAAGAAAGCAACAAAATTGACAAGACTCAATTCGACTCACAACGAAAACTGGACAAAAGACACGAACGAAAATAAACAAAGGAATAGATACTAAAACCTGAACGCCCGGAAGACGACCTGGCTCTGGTGCCAAATGATACGAACCTAGGCAGATCCGTAATTCAACACGCACGCGGAAGACACGAACTGAATTTGTAACCGATGGATATCTCAATATACCTAAAGTCTAATCCCACAAATGATATAGAATCGGCCTAAACCCCCTATACCCCAAGTGATGATCGCCTTAGTCACACGGAGACGATGAATGACACACAACGAGATTTGATTGGCTCGTTGATTCGCCGATAAGAGAATTCGTCTTGGAAAAATCAAGAGGAACTCGACTAACTCTCAAGAGAGAATAAAACTCACAATTATGATTAATGATAGAATGAATTTCGGCCCTTACATAAGTTCCCTATTTATAGTGCAAATAAACCTATCTAAACCTAGTCAAACTAGGAAATAACTTAAGCAAAGTCAAAGTATGGTCCAACCCACTTAATTAACATAATAAAGCCCGAAAATAAAGCCTTTTAAGGCACAAAACGTGGGCTGCAAATTAAATACACGAAAATAAAACAAAAGTCTTTAATCTTCAGCCCGAACACACTCGATGAAATTGATAACTCGCGGGCTGTCCAGTCCGCCTTCTCCAATGGGCTTCTTCATCAACTCTTGAGCCCAAACCTCTTGAATCAAGCCTTGCAAAGCTTCCTTGAACTTCTTAGCTCGAGCTCTTGTCACCAGCCCACTTGGAACACGAACAGGATCTTGACTCCATGATTCTTGGACTCCATCACATCTCCTTCCTTACTCATCGGTTTTGCACGATTCTTGAGTCGTCGTAACACATATGAGATATTGAAAAATGGTGGGGTTGTCGAAATCCGAAGTTCTCTCAGTCGGTTTGTACGATTTTTTCCCTAGGCATCATTTTCCTTGTTTTGTCCCCTGACATCTCCATCATTACTTATCAGTTTCGCACGATTCTTCAGTCGTTGTAAGACTTATGAGATATTGAAGAATGGTGGGGTGGTTAAAGTCCGAAGTTCTCTCAGTCGGTTTGTACGATTTTTTCCCTAGGCATCGTTGTATTTGTTTTGTCCCCCTGGCATCTCCTTCCTTACTCATCAGTTTCGCACGATTCTTCAGTCGTTGTAAGATTTACGAGATATTGAAGAATGGAGGGTGATTGAAGTCCGAAGTTCTATCAGTCGGTTCGTACGATTTTTTCCCTAGGCATCGTTTTCCATATTTTGTCCCCCTGACATCTCCTTCTGTACTCATCGGTTTTGCACGATTCTTGAGTCGTCGTAACACTTATGAGATATTGAAGAATGGTGGGGTGGTCGAAATCCGAAGTTCTCTCAGTCGGTTCGTACGATTTTTTCCCTAGGCATCATTTTATTTGTTTTGTCCCCCTTGCATCTCCTTCCTTGCTCATCGGTTCTGTACGATTCTTAAGTCGTTGTAACACTTACGAGATTTTGAAGAATGGAGGGTGGTCGAAGTCCGAAGTTCTCTCAGTCGGTTCGTACGATTTTTTCCCTAGGCAACGTTTTCCTTGTTTTGTCCCCCTAACATCTACTTCCTTACTCATCGGTTTCGCACGATTCTTGAGTCGTTGTAACACTTACGAGATATTGAAGAATGGGGCGTGGTCGAAGTCTGAAGTTCTCTCAGTCAGTTCGTACGATTTTTTCCCTAGACATTGTTTTGTTTGTTTTGTCCCCTGACATATCCATCATTATTTATCGGTTTCGCACAATTCTTGAGTCGTTGTAACACTTATGAAATATTCAAGAATGGTGGGGTGGTCGAAGTCCGAAGCTCTCTCAGTCGATTAGTACGATTTTATCCCTAGGCATCGTTTTATTTTTATTTGTCCCCCTGACATGTCCTTCCGTACTCATCGGTTTTGTACGATTCTTGAGTCAT
>LSBG02000172.1:0-14498 GCA_001642375.2 Mentha longifolia
TTAGAAACCACACTTAGTCAATAGACGTTAATTGGAACAAACTGATCTCCGTGTTTGGATCAGTCAAGTTCAACTAAAACAGGTTGCTATGTAAAGGTCAAGGTTGGAAGTGCAACCTTGTACCTAATCTACTCAAACCTGTCATATTGTTCCACTATGTAATCTGTCTATGTAACCTGTACTAATCATACTTGAAGATCTCATTCGAAGGTTACAGAGACTGAAGATAGATAGAGGTATAGGAAGCTCGACCTGCAAAGTCCAACCCGAGCTGTGACTGAGGAACCTGTCCTCAACTCAACGACTAATTGTGTCAGTGTACGGCTCTGCTCATCCTGACACACACAACGGCTCTATTACAAATGCTTCTCTATAAATACCTCAAGACATTCAAGAAAGAAGATACGGGAAACTCAAATTACAAGCTAAAACGCTGCAGAAATCTCAAGCCAAACATTCACACAATCAACACTCGAAATTACAAGAACTTTCCCAAGTGTTGATCTTTGAAGATTTCTATTCTTTCTAGTATCTGTCTTACTATAACACAATCCACACTCTCACTACCATAATTGTTGATATTCAGTGTAGTTGATAGAGTTGTATTTCAAACGGTGATAGCTCTTCACAGCTTTCCAGTTTGATTATTAGTGCTAGCCGTTCAGGATTAGTAAGATTGTATGTAAGTTGTATGTAAGTTAGAAGAGTCACGACTCAAGATTCGTGCTAGATTCAGTCTAAAGAGAGACTTGAATTTGGACTGGAACCTCCACCAGTGTTAAAAAGGAGCGAAAGATCTCAGTTAAGGGATTACAGATTCGACGGGATCTGGCGTGGACGTAGGAGCTATTTACTCCGAACCACGATAAAAACTCCTCGTGCCTCTCTTTCTGTTATCTTTATTTACACAGTTTGCATGATTCACAACCTGCACGATTGTAACCTGTCTTGCATGTGCACTGTCTTTGAAAACTGTCTTTGAGAACTGTTTCTGAAAACTGTTAGCCACTTTCACAGTTTGCATGAACACTTGTCTGAACTAAAGTTTTCTTTGAAAAACTGTTTCGAAAACTGTGTTGAAAACTGTAAGCCAACCTTTCCACCAAACTTCCGCACGCAGGTTAGTTTTGCAAGCTCAGCAGTTCACTGTTTGAGCTGGAAAAACTAAACTGCTCTGATTAACTGAAGTGACGACTCAGTAAGATCAAATTGTTTTGAAAAGTCAAAACTGTTGGCTAATTGGTGTATTCCCCCCCCCCCATACACCAATATCTATTTATCGGGACCTACAAGTGGTATCAGAGCGGTGGTTCTTTTGACCACTGCTTCTGTATACTAGAAGCTTTCTGTGCTTAAGTGTCAAATTGAACTAGATCTCTGTGTCTGAAAACTGCGCATATAAATATTAACTGTCAATATGGAAGCTTCACTTCTCCGTGTCTGTGAAGACTTTTCTATACAGGGTTATGAAGACTGGAGTTTTCGAATAAAGATGTGCCTCCAAGCTCATCATGTGCTGATGTGGGACGTCATCGAAAATGGTCCCACACCCATCCTCGAACCCTACGAAACTGAAATATCTGGAGATAGAATCTCTGAAGCAACGTATGTGCCTAAGAGAAAAGATCCCAGAAATACACAGCTGAGGAAAGAAAAGAAGCTGGACTTGACAGCTTTGCAAAAGGATTGATCTCGAGCACAGTTAAAGGCGTCCACTTGGCCAAGATAAGAAATCTTGGAACTGCTAAGGAAATGTGGGACACCTTAAAGGCAATAAGCCATGGATCAACTGAGATGCTGGAGAATAAGCTGTCAGTGGCATGCAGTAAATTCGAAGAATTCAAAATGCAGCCAATGGAGACCATTGATCAGCTCAAAAATAGATTCACGATGATCACCTTAGAGATCGCGGCTCTCAAGAAAGACAAATATACACAGCGCGAACTCAATCTCAAAGTCATCCAATCTCTTCCAGCAAGCTGGCATGTGTACAGTGCCATGCACCGCGGCAGGTCGGACATCAGCAACCTGTCAACTGAGCAATTGTTTGATCTGCTCATCGGGAATGAGTTTGAAATGATCAGACTGCACGGGTCAGAACAAGCATCTTCAAGCAAGAAGACTGAACCCGAAAAGAAAGAAAAAGATGCTGCATTCAAAGCTGCATCAATTACAGAAGAAAGAGCAATCCCAAAAGATCTATGCTCTAAAATGGAGAAATTGTTGAAGGACTATGCCCTCATGGCAAGAAGGAATGAAAAGCTTGAAAAACGCTTCAACAAATTTCGTAAATATCACAAAGATTTCAAGAGAAATCAAACCACCTCTTCTTCCGACAAGAAAGGTGAAGGTATATCTAAAACCTCTAAGTTCAATTCCTCTAACACTCCCACGGGTGGCTGTTTTCAATGTGGCAGACCAGATCACTACAAGTCAGACTGCCCAGACTTATCGAAGGCTGAACGCGAAGAGCTCCGCGCAAGAAGAGATCAAAAGCTAAAGGAGCAGCGCAATGCCATGATCGCAGCTGAGGAAGAAGCCAAAGCTGTTGCCACATTGTCAGATTCAACCTCCTCTGATGAAGATGACGATGATGAATTGGATGAGGAAGAATGTAGATTAGCAGATGAACTTGAATATGAGGAATGCTTCATGGGAAAAGAACTTGATCTTGTTCAATACAAGGTTGATACTAAAACCTCACATTCATATTCAACTAACCTTGAACATGCAGGTATTGAAACACCTGAAATGCCAACGTATGAAGAGTTTCAACAACAGCTTGATGACTACAAGAAGCTCTCAGAAATGTTTAAGCAAGTGAGTCATAGAAGGTTCCAAGCTGGAGGGTGAAAACTTGAAACTCAAAGCTGCTATAGATGAAAGCTTCACTCCATATGATGAAGCAAAAGAAAAGGAGATTGACACCCTAAAAGTCCAAATGGGTGAATCAGCCTTAAGGGAAGAAAACCTTAAGGAAATGCTTATCAAGAGGGACAGTGAGATAACCAAACTGAATGGCCAACTCACAGATCTCTCAAATGAGCATGAAAAGCTGTTGCAGAAAGAGCTCAAGCTTCAACAAGTCCTAATGAGAATGAACAAAAATGGCGAAAAGCTTGAAGTCTTGCAAGCTGCCCAGAGACCTGCTCAGATAAAGTTCGGCATCGGATTCCATGGTCAAACCAGTGGAATCAAGGACAAAGAGAAGGTCATGTTCGTAAAAGAAAAAGGATTGGCTGAAGACAAAGCTCATCACACTCTGCCAGATAAACAAATCAAATTGAAGAATCCAAAACGGCAGCCTCAAGCAATCCTGATTAAAGAGCATGGAAAATCCATCAGGAAACAGCAGCTTAGACCGCCAGTAGAACAGCAAAAGGTTGTGCAACCTAGGAAACTGCACTGGTCAACCTGCGCAACAAAAGGAAAGCCAACCTACTCAAAGAAAGGTGCAAACTGCTAACAAAGGAAAAGCAGTTTCTAAACCGAAAACTGCTCGACAACAAAGAAACTACTATGAGCAGTGGCCAAACCAACAGAGACTTGACAATGAAGGTTACTGGTACAACCATCATTGGTACCAATATCCTGAGCTGTCAAGTATGCAATATCGATTTCCACAAGGAAATGGATTTGGATATGATCAATGCAGATGTGGTTACATGGAGCAGTACTATCGAAATGATCTTTACAAACCTGCTCATCACCAACTGCAAACTGCATACTCAAAAGGAACCTACTCAAATGTGCAACGGAATAAGTCACGAGCCAACCGAAGCTTACAAAAGAAGAAGCTTGGAAACCAAGCTGCTAAATCTCAACCTGCTAACAAAGCACCCAAATTCATATGGGTTGCTAAAACTGTCTAATTGCAGGATGGAAAAACTCAAAGAAGAAGGCGAGCAGCTCGCGGGGCGATCTGGATCATCGACAGTGGCTGCACAAAGCATATGACCTGCGACAAAAGCTTGCTCACAAACTTCATTGAATGTGATGGACCTCTAGTTGCTTTTGGAGGAGACTCTAAAGGGAAAACCAGAGGCTACGGTAATCTGATTGTTGGTAAAACAACAATATCAAATGTCACTTATGTTGAAGGCTTGAATCATAATCTCTTTTCTGTAAGCCAGTTTTGCTCTAACGGAAAAAGAATAGAGTTTTCTGCTAACAAGTGTGCTATAAAGAATGAGGAAGGAGAAGAAATTCTTCTTACCGGTATTTTGCAGGATAACTTGTACATAGTACAATGGTCAGATGAAAAAGAAACCTGTCTGATCACCAAATCTGCACCTGAAGTAAGCTGGCTATGGCACAAGAGACTGTGTCACTTGAACTTCAAAGCCATCAACAAGCTTGCTCGCAAGAAGCTCGCAGATGATCTTCCAGACATAGTCTACTACAAAGATCACGTTTGTGAAGCCTGTCAAGCTGGAAAACAGACCAAATCGTCATTCCCAAGCATTGCAGCTCACAACACAAGTAGAATCTTGGAATTACTCCACTTGGATCTATTCGGTCCAGTGACTCCTAGAAGCGTCAATGGTAAAAAGTATACTCTCGTTATTGTTGATGATTACTCACGATATACTTGGGTTATTTTCTTACATAAGAAGAAGGAGACACTAGTGGAGCTACCTGCGCTACTCACCAAACTATCAAATATGAAGAGCAAAAGTGTGATTTCAATCAGATCCGATCGCGGAACAGAGTTTCTTAATCGAATGATTGAATCTCACTGCACCAAAAGTGGAATTACTCATCAAACTTCAGCAGCTCGCACACCTCAACAGAATGGTGTTGTTGAACGACGCAACAGATCACTAAAGGAAGCAGCTCGCACGATGCTGAATGAAACCAATCTTCCAAAGAAGTTCTGGGCGGAAGCAATCAACACAGCTTGCTACACTCAAAACAGATCAGTCATTCATACAAGACATGGAAAGACTCCATACGAGCTGTGGAAGGATAAGAAACCTCGATTTAAATATCTTAAATCTTTTGGCTGTGTATGTTACATTCATAATAATGGGAAATCACAGTTGAAAACTTTTGATAGCAAGGCAGATCCAGGAATATTCTTAGGATATTCAGAGATCAGCAAAGCTTTCAGAGTTTTTAACAAGAAAACTCATATTGTGGAAGTAACTCCACACGTTGTTTTTGATGAATCTATTTGTGAGTACAGGGAAACCCAACCAGATGAAATTACAGGTACAAGTCAAAATCAAACAGGCTCCAACATGCAATTTCGAGATGAAATATTAATATGGAGTCCAACCGACTTGGAAGAAGAAGAAGCTCAGCCTGTACAAGATTTTAATTCACAAATTCCACCTATTCAGCAAGGGGGAATGAACCAAGGGGGAACGGAAGCTCCTCCAACCTGCACCTCTTCAACTGATCCAGAAACTTCAATGGAACCTGCAGTAAATGCAGAACTGTCAGTGGATCAGCTTGCTGAACAACTTCAACAGCTCAACCCCTTCACTTCTCAATCTCTACCTGAGTTTGAAGATCCCACACCAGACCCTGAACCGATTCTCACAGAAGAAGAAATCTCTCGTCGAAGGAGATGGGTCGATGCTCATCCTGAAGATCTCATTGTTGGGAACCCAAGAGCAGGTGTGAAGACAAGGAGACAGATCGGTGAAAGCTGTCTACTAAGCTGTTATCTTTCCTACTCTGAACCCAAAACTGTTGAAGAAGCTCTTGCCGACCACGACTGGGTAATAGCCATGCAAGAGGAACTTAATGAGTTTAAAAGAAATGAAGTATGGTCACTAGTTGATCGTCCTACACATCAAGGAGTGATTGATGTAAAATGGGTATTCAGAAACAAGAGAGATGAGAATGCTGAAGTGATAAGAAATAAGGCAAGATTAGTTGCAAAAGGGTACTGTCAACAAGAGGGAATAGACTATGATGAGACCTACGCACCAGTGGCAAGATTAGAAGCAATAAGATTGTTTCTAGCATATGCAGCTCATCAAAGATTCAAAGTCTACCAAATGGACGTGAAGAGTGCTTTCCTCAACGGAATTCTTGGAGAAGAAGTTTACGTTGAACAACCTCCAGGTTTCGAGGAAACAGGTCCAGAGAAAGTTTACAAACTGCACAAAGCAGTATATGGTCTGAAACAAGCTCCCAGAGCTTGGTATGAAACGTTGTCTACATTCCTACTGCATTCTGGTTTTAAAAGGGGATCAGTCGACAGAACATTATTTACTTTTAAGTATAAGGATGATATTCTTCTTGTACAAATTTATGTTGATGACATTATTTTTGGATCTAGGTCAAAATTTCTATGTAACAGGTTTGGAGAACTCATGAAGTGTGAGTACAAAATGTCCATGATGGGGGAGATGAACTTCTTCCTCGGCCTACAGGTCAAGCAATCTGCGGATGGTATCTTCATCTGTCAATCCAAGTATGCTAACGAGCTGGCAACCAAATTTGGTGTCCAAGATAGCAGACCTCTGAAGATTCCAATGATTGCAAATAGCAAGATGGATCCAGATTCTGAAGGAAAACCTGCCAGCATAACTCTGTACAGGGGAATTATTGGTTCTTTACTTTATATTACTGCAAGTCGACCTGACATTTCTTTTGCAGTTGGAATATGTGCTCGGTATCAAGCTAATCCAAAGGAATCGCATCTAGAAGCAGCCAAGAAAATTCTTAGATATGTCAAGGGAACTGCAAACTTCGGTTTATGGTACCCTTGTGATGATAATTTTGAACTAACTGGCTATGCAGATGCAGATTATGGAGGATGCAAACTGGATAGAAAGTCCACATCAGGGACCTGTCAGTTTCTTGGAAGCAAGTTGATCTCTTGGTTTTCAAAGAAGCAAACTTCAGTTGCAACTTCAACAACAGAAGCTGAGTACATGGCAACAGCAAGCTGTTGCGCACAGATTCTTTGGTTGAAACAACAACTCAAAGATTATGATGTCACTGTTCGAAGAGTTCCTATCTTTTGTGACAGCACAAGCGCCATAGCTCTCACTGTGAATCCTGTCTACCACACCAGATGCAAGCATATCGATATAAGGCATCACTTCATAAGAGATCACGTGGAAAAACAAGATATAACAGTTGAGAAAATCCATACTGACATCCAAAGAGCCGATATACTAACGAAACCTCTCATGGAAGAGAGATTCAACATGTTGTGTGGAAAGCTCGGCATGCTCAGAATGGATACACAGACCAAGTCAAATAATGACAGCAGTTCACAATCACAGATCAGTAAAGAACAAACTGACGTGGAAGCTGCAACTCAAGAGAAGCAGTGAGGCGACACGCAGCTTGACGTTACAAACTGCGTTGAAAGTCAACAATCACCGGTCAACCTTTAAGGGGGAACTGGAGAAATCGTATCACTCTCCATTTAATTCTTTACAGAATTTATTATTTTCCCTTATCCCTACAAAAATCTTTTCCAAATCTTTTGACTGTTAAGATTTGAAAAGTGTTTCATGAAAATCCAGGGATTTAAATAAATCTTGACCGTTGAGATTATTCAAATAAATCTTTTCCAAATCTTTTAGTATCTTTGTTCACGCGCCTCCCTAGCCGTTGAGATTATTCAAATAAATCTTGACCGTTGGAGAAATCTTTATATATAGAAAGAAAATTCTTGATTTCATTACGCGTTTCTTGAAATCCTTTGAAATTACATTTCAACTTCTTCTTCACTCTCTGAGAAATTACTTTCGATCTTTCAACTTCATAAACTCAGAAATTCAAAATCCTTACTCTCTGAAATATGTCTGCAGATTCATTGAATGCTCTAGTGAAGAAAGCAACCCCTCTCATCTTCATGGAGAAGGTTGCTGTGCTAGACTCATACGGTTACAGAGGTCTGGATCAGATGATTGAGGCTATCACTCAATGTGATGGTTTCTTCAACGTCATCACTCAACATCCACGATTTACGCTACCGGAAAATGTTGCTTACCTGCTGTGTTCTCTGGAATCAAAGGACGGAGACCCCGCAACAACAACATTTCTCGTCAATAACGAAGAAGAAAGGCGTCATCTTCTTCCACTCGTTCTTCAGACCTATGGGCTATCAGATACAGGGGCTATCACACAGGTTGATGATGTGCCCATGGAATCTGTCAACGATGTCTATCAACAAGCTCTGTTTGAGCCCAAGAAGATTTATGATCAGAAAACGTTCAACCGCCACAACCTGAAGTCGGAGTACAGATTTCTATTCGAGTTCGTTCACAATGTGTTCTTCTCTTACCTAGGATCGAACGAATCTGTTACTTTGTTGAAGTTTAAGTTGCTAACTGCTGTGGTGAAGCAGTTAAATGTTAACTGGGCCAGGCTGCTGGTCAATCTGTTCATCAAGGAAGCTGCAGAGCTACCTGCCAGGATCAAGGCCAACATGCAACTTCGTCATGGCACCAAGCTCTCTATTATACTGCAGAGAACGCTTACAAATCGCACATGGCGAGTCTGCTCTGGATTTCCTGACGACAAGCTGGTACCTCACACCTGCAACCAGTTGATCATGATTCTTGGCATCTTGCCACACAAGATCAACAAGGCCAAAGGTGCAGCCAAGCTTCTACTCACAGAAATGCGTGAATCAAAGGAAGATACAGTTGAAGAAGAAGATAGCAGTGAAGAAAATGAAGGAGACCGAGTCGAGGCTGAGTCAGTTAGAAAAGGAAAGAGGAAGCTGGAGGATCTGCAATCTGCGCCTTCTCGAAAGCGGATCACAAGATCAACAGCAGCAATCCGTATAGAGGCAGATCTCACACCACCTGCGTCCACAACGCAACCTGCCTCTCCACAGGTTGGAGTGAAACCTGCTGTCGAACAGTCCTCTCCAGGCACCCCTCCAGGTTTCCCGTCCAAAGCTCAGTCTCAAGCTCATGCCACTGAAGCTCCTACATCTTATCTCAACAGCTCCACAGCAGTGGACCAGATGTTAGCCTTCTACAAAGCAGAGTTTCTTAAGATGTCTCGAAGGCTCAACATGCTGGAATTGGAGAGCAAGCTGTATATTGATGAAAAGATTGCAGCCTTGCAAACTGAGAACGCAAAGCTGTGGGAATTCATCAAAGCTCACATCGGTGAAAAGAAAGCACAAGAGCAGTTCACAAAGGACAGAGGACAGTCCAGCTAGATAAGAGCTGTGAACTGACAACCAGTGGAACCTTTTTGGATCAGAAACTGTGAATGAGACAGTTTGACTAGGGAAGTGTAATGGATGACCTGTATCAGTCTCCATTTTCTTAATCAAGTTTATATGTGTCAAAAAAAATTATGCCTTAATTTTTCCAAATATTTAAATTTCAATAAAATACTTCTGCTTCACTTAATCAATTATTTACCTTATCAATCATTTTCATTTATTGAAGCATGTATTTTGTTATTTATTGAAATCTTTGTTAAGGATATTCTGACACAGTACTTAACATTCTTGCTACACTTTCCATGTGTGTCAAAAAGCGCATGCATAGTATCAAATTCGCATTTAATGCGAGGCGACGGTTGAGTGATAGGGTAGTGCGAGTGGGATACTCAACCAATCCCACGCGCCCACTATCTCACGGATTTCCAGGGATTCAATCCCATCCGTTGAACGGTTGATTTACTTCAATCTCAACCGCCCGTTTTATCTCTTATATATATTCATGACTGTACATCGTCGTTCTCAATTCAATTTCTGCATTCTTCCGCCATTTTTTCTCTGCAACTCACTTTCAAAAAAAAAAATTCACACTCACAATTTTCTTTTCATTCTTGAAATGGCAGGAGAATCTACGTCTCAATCCCCACCTCAAACCACCGAACAGAAGATCCAATATCTTCAACAGTACATTCTCACAGAGCCTGCGGCAAATCTTTCGACTTATGATTACGCCGGTTTAAACGAGATGTACTCCGCCATCCAGGAAGCAGATGGATTTTACAAGATCATCACTCAGGAGCCGAAGTTCTGGCTTCCGCAGCAAGTCGCCATGTTCTTTCTATCGTATTATTGCCCTGAAGATGTCGACTCCGCACAATTCCATCTTCCTTTGCCTGGTATACCAGATGAGCCCATTCCAATTCTCTCGCTCATCTCTCGAACCTACGGCATTGCTGATTCAGGAACTGTGGAGATCCTGTATCACAAGCCCATGGGTTTGATTTTGGACGTTCCGGATGCAGATCTGGAAGCAGTTTACCAGATAGCTCTTATGCAGCCCGCAGTCAAGTATGATGGAAGGAAGTTCGCTCGACCTCTACTGAGACCTGCGTACAGAGCTCTCTTCGACTTCGTTCACAAAGTCTTCCTTGGTTACTCTGGTAACCACGACGCTGTCACACCAGCGAAGTTTAGGGTGATGACTGCAATCGTGCAGCGTCTACACGTGAACTGGGCCCGGTTTCTCCTCGAGCTCATCAATGAAGAAGTCAAACAGCTCGCGATCACCTATGACGGAGATGTGGTGACCGATTTCCGCGTTGCCAGGAACCTGCGTCTAGGCACCAAGATCTGCTCTCTCATTCTCTGCCTCCACCCCAACCTCAACTGGAGTGGAATGACTCACTTCACCAAAGAGAAGGTCCCCAAGGACCAGAAGCAGCTCGAACTCATAATTGGTGTTGACATGACTGTCTTTGCCAAGAATGACGATATGGTGAAGCCATTCCTCTATGCCATGGGTCGATCTAACCCAGCTTGGGTACCGCCTGAGCAGCGTGACGTTAGGAGAAAGAGACAGCTTGCCCCCAGCAAGCAGCTCGACAGACCTGCCAAGTCTGTTCGCATCAAATCTCCAACTCCCATATCACGCAGGTTGCATACGGAGTTTGCCTCCATAGAAGTTCAGCATCAACCTGCTCGTCGAACACTCGAAGACATCCCAGAACAGACAGTTCTCGATGCACAGGTTTCAATACCCGTGCCCTCTGTTCGTGATATCTTCCAATCAACAGCTTCGGAGCAAGCTGGTCAAAGTCACAGCGAATCTCAACCGGAGGATGACACAGATTTCGAGGAAGAAATTCCTGATCACTCCATCGTCATCCACCAGCAGTCCGGTGAAGCTTCTCATCATCACAGCTCGCCTCCAGAGCTTGAACTCCATCTCATCCTTTCTTCCGATGATGATGATGTACAAGAAGATCCGATCAAGACTGCAGCTGCCATGTTGGTCAACTCCATCGAGATCGATGCTGAGAAGACTGTCACGGAGTCTTTTCCCGGAATTGATCTCACTCCGGAGACCAGGTCAATGGCAATCCGGCTTCGTGCTCTGCTTGATGGGAAGGACAGATCGTACTGTGATTTGAAGTCCATCTTTCTTGTCCACTCCATCGAACAGCTAGAGGTTGAAGAGCACAACCTTGGGAGATTCTTTGGCTACGCTTCCATTCCTGAAGCTCGCGACTGCTTCAAGAAGTTCATCCTCTCCAGGATGAAGAGAGAGGCCAAGGTAGTCAATGTCGATTTGAAACCTTTCTACTCTCACGATCGAGAATCTTATAATGACAGGTTTCTAGAAGACGAAGATTTCAGTCCCATTCCTTCTCCACCCCGAAACAGTGGAGATGCAGTGTCCGATCATGTTCATGCACCGGTCTACTCTGTCGCAACCACAGGAACTTCTCTCACTTCTGTTCAAGCAGACTTGAAGAAATTTATCATTGAGGAAGTTTCCAAGGTGCAGGCCACCGAGGTTGCTGAACACCAGAAGATCGCGGACAAAATAGATGCCATGGACACAGCGGCGTCTGCCATGCTAGAAAATATCAAGTCTGAAATGCCACAGGTCATTAAGGATGAAGTGGCAAGCCAGCTTGAAACTTTCTTCTCCGCCCGACTGAGAGCTGCAATGGACAAGCTGCTTCCCACCCAGCTGTCTGAACTGAAGGTCGCATACTCATCTTCGGTTGACAACCTGCGATATGAGTTCGAACAGCTCAATCAGCTTGTCAACACCTTCTCCTCAAAGCTCGCTCATGCTTCATCCAGCTCCCTGAAGGCAGAAGAAGAGATGCAAGGGAACATCAATTCCCTCCTGCAGTTTAAAGAAAAGATCTGCACCGACCTGTCCTTACTCTCCAACGAGCAAGCCTCCCTCAACACCACTGTTCAGCAATTAATTGATAATGCCGAAAAGGGGGAAGGGAGAGGCAAGCGCACTGCTACCAAAGCAAAGGGCAAGGAGAAAAAGGTCACTCAACCTCCTCTCACTCAATCAGAAGCTGCTCTGCCTGTGACAGCTGTTCCTCAACCTGCTGCCCAGAAGCTGTCTGAGCAAGAGAAGGAACTGGGTGTTGCCGCCCTTATCCAGATGATGGCAGAAGCTGGATACACTGCAGATGAATGCGAAAATGAAGGCAAGCAGAAGCTGTTTCTCGCAGATCTGAGGAAACAGAGAGCCAAGGACAAAGCTCGCTTAGCATGCTTCCAGGGTCTTGAAAGCTGCAAGGAGCAAGCGGACAACAGAGAGCCAATTGATTGGCTACCTGTTGATGATCAACCTCTGTGGGACGAGTTTCTGAACCAGTTCATCCTACATCATTACTGGTTGCAGATTGATGCTCGCTTCACTGGCGACACCAGAACTGCCTTCTACAACTGGATGCAATCTTTTCCTGACCGCGAATTCATTAAAAGAGTTCGTGCGAAAGCTGCAGAGGCGAAGGTCACAATCAATCCGCCCAAGAAAGAGACCTTCCAACTTCCCACTGTCTGCGGCACTGATACCCCAGATATCGACCGGATCAACACTTTCATAAGGAGAATCGCAGGTCAATACGGTTGCAAGACCACAAGCTGCGACGAGTACAAGTCGATCCGCGACAGAATCTATGCATCTACTGGAACTGTAAGCAATGAGAAGATCGCTGAAGAAAGATTCAAGACTCTGAGGAAGTAACTTGATCGTTTTTCATTCGTTTATCGTATCAACCCTGTAAACTGTACACATCAATTCTGCTGATACTATAAATGAGAAATGATCATATTTTGTTCCTGACGACAAAATCTCATTGTCCAGGCCTCTGCTTGTTATGCTTTAAATTTCCTAACACTTTTTCTCATGCAGCTGGCTGGACATCGAATCTTGATCACTTTTTCTTGTGAAATTCAAACATTCTAAGTCAAGATGTAAAGTGTGGGTTTCGGCATTATCAAAAAGGGGGAAATTGTTGGGAACCCTTTAATAGTTTTGATAATGTTGTTAGAAACCACACTTAGTCAATAGACGTTAATTGGAACAAACTGATCTCCGTGTTTGGATCAGTCAAGTTCAACTAAAACAGGTTGCTATGTAAAGGTCAAGGTTGGAAGTGCAACCTTGTACCTAATCTACTCAAACCTGTCATATTGTTCCACTATGTAATCTGTCTATGTAACCTGTACTAATCATACTTGAAGATCTCATTCGAAGGTTACAGAGACTGAAGATAGATAGAGGTATAGGAAGCTCGACCTGCAAAGTCCAACCCGAGCTGTGACTGAGGAACCTGTCCTCAACTCAACGACTAATTGTGTCAGTGTACGGCTCTGCTCATCCTGACACACACAACGGCTCTATTACAAATGCTTCTCTATAAATACCTCAAGACATTCAAGAAAGAAGATACGGGAAACTCAAATTACAAGCTAAAACGCTGCAGAAATCTCAAGCCAAACATTCACACAATCAACACTCGAAATTACAAGAACTTTCCCAAGTGTTGATCTTTGAAGATTTCTATTCTTTCTAGTATCTGTCTTACTATAACACAATCCACACTCTCACTACCATAATTGTTGATATTCAGTGTAGTTGATAGAGTTGTATTTCAAACGGTGATAGCTCTTCACAGCTTTCCAGTTTGATTATTAGTGCTAGCCGTTCAGGATTAGTAAGATTGTATGTAAGTTTGTATGTAAAGTTAGAAGAGTCACGACTCAAGATTCGTGCTAGATTCAGTCTAAAGAGAGACTTGAATTTGGACTGGAACCTCCACCAGTGTTAAAAAGGAGCGAAAGATCTCAGTTAAGGGATTACAGATTCGACGGGATCTGGCGTGGACGTAGGAGCTATTTACTCCGAACCACGATAAAAACTCCTCGTGCCTCTCTTTCTGTTATCTTTATTTACACAGTTTGCATGATTCACAACCTGCACGATTGTAACCTGTCTTGCATGTGCACTGTCTTTGAAAACTGTCTTTGAGAACTGTTTCTGAAAACTGTTAGCCACTTTCACAGTTTGCATGAACACTTGTCTGAACTAAAGTTTTCTTTGAAAAACTGTTTCGAAAACTGTGTTGAAAACTGTAAGCCAACCTTTCCACCAAACTTCCGCACACAGGTTAGTTTTGCAAGCTCAGCAGTTCAATGTTTGAGCTGGAAAAACTAAACTGCTCTGATTAACTGAAGTGACGACTCAGTAAGATCAAATTATTTTGAAAAGTCAAAACTGTTGGCTAATTGGTGTATTCCCCCCCCCCATACACCAATATCTATTTATCGGGACCTACAT
>LSBG02000176.1:0-81636 GCA_001642375.2 Mentha longifolia
TTTTCAGTTCTTTTATTTTTCCTTTTCTCCCCCCTATATTTTGATGTTTGATAAGATTAAATAGGATAAAATAATAATAATTACTTTTATTAAGTGTTCGGTTCAATAGTAAGAGAATACTAATAAGAATGATTACTTTTATTGAGTATTCAGTTCAATAGTAAAATGAGTCACTTGTAAATCAGATTTCCTTTCTCCTTGATTGATAGAGACCCTATAGGTGGTATAAATGTTTGTTTTCATTTGGAAATTAATGCAAAAGGAAAAAGTAGCGATTATGTCTTAATTGAGTTGTAGCTAGTAAGCTATCAATAGACAAATTTATTATTAAAAAAAAATGTGTTGTATCTTTTCGTCACATAAAGAGTGGCGCGTGGCGGTGGGGGCGCACGGGTGGTGGTTGACAGGCCTGTCCATTAATAGCTCAAAGGTTCTTCATAACAGGACCCCCAAATACATAGGGCAAAAAAAATATTCAGCCCAACATTTTTTTTAAAAAAAGCTCAACTATTTTTTTTTAAATCTTCATTTATGACTATCTCTTTCTTACTCTTTAATACTGTACTTTCGTTTCTCACCCACACTCACTCTCTCTCTCGCTTTTTTTTTTTTTCCAATTCTTCTTTGAGTTCCATTTCTTCTTCTTACCTATTTCTTCTTTCGCCGTTTTCATTAATTCTTTTTCAAAAAAAAGTTTTGAAGCTTCATCTTCTATTTAATTTCACCTCCAATTTTTAAATTTTTATCAGTCAACAACGTTTTTACATTAACACCAGGATTGATGGGATTCAACGGGATTTATTTATTTATTTGCAAGTGATTTCGATTTCTCTCTATTTAAAAACCAAAATTTGATGTTATTCATCATCACAAAAAAATATATAGCTTCACTTGGTCTCTATATTAATGTCTTTTGTAAGATATTGTCATTATATAATTATTATTTTTAAGTTATATTTTGATAAAATTTAAAGGCCTAATTTCATAATTAGCACAGGGCCTCAATATACATTAAGATGGGCTCGGTGGCTGATAGTAGGGGAGCGGTGTGTTTTGTGTGTAGTTTGGGGTAGTGATGACATCGTGTGACGTGTTGGGATTTTATATACGTAAAACAAATTAGTGTTTTAGTGTATAATGAGTTTGTATACTTCTTTCAATCACCTGTTTAAGTTATACTATTTTGGTCTTCGAAAACTCTTCTCCTTCTTTTTGGAAATGGACTCATCATCATAATACTAATAAATAATGTTCTCTCCGTCCCACTTTGATAGTCCCCATGATAGAATAAATGTGAGGTCTAAAATAATAGAAGGGGACTACTGAAGTGGACGGAGGGAGTACATTAAAGGTGGGATGTCATCTCCTATATCAATAAACAATATACTACACTAAATGTGAGACTCAATCTTTATTATTAATAAACAATATAAGTCAATCACATCCTTCTTAAATCATGTGCCGGTCAAACCAGGAAAGAATGTTGGGGGACGGAGAAAGTATTAATGTATTATGAAAGAGAATAAGTTCATTATCTCATGAGATATAAATCTATTACAACAGTCGAGACAACTTGAGTGTAATACCCCGTATTTTCCTAAACTTTCATTATCGATTAAGTCAATAAATTAAGAGAGTTTAGTTATCCTTTAGTAATTAAGTTATATTCCGGACCACTACAGAATTTGAGGAACAGGTTTGAGCAAGTGTTGAAAGCAGTCTGGAGGTCAAAGTCTTCCTGTGGCTGCGCCTGAGGGAAGGAAAAGGGGCGTGCTATATACTGAAAGAAAATGCATATAATCATATCCACTACGAATAGGGAATTAAATAACTTGCGGAAAAACAAAGCAATGCCAAGAGCTCCGTCAATCTGTTGTTCATCGATAAACGAAGCTCTCTCTTTATCATCTCGTGCCAGATGCAACATTCTTGCCCCTTCCTCCCAAGCTAGTAATAAAGCCATACTTTGAGAAAGAAAACCCTCCTACGCCAACTATAATATAATCCCGAATTTTCTAATTAGTGATGAGAAAGGAGCGATATTATTTATGGTACAATCAAATAGCAATTTGATTATTAAAGCCCTTCCATTGATCAAATCAATTATCAAATCGATTGAGTATTCGATTATCGAATAATTATAGAGTTCTCGATTACCCATTTCTTAAGATTAATCGAGTTTGGAGTTGATTAAGTGATTGTAGTTACTAATGTTTATTAGTTGAACAAATCCATTAATATATTAAGGGCGATGCCCAATAAGACTTGAATTTATAATGTGGGCCCAATGGCCATGAGACCCAATCAGAAATGAAAATATTAATTACTACTAAATAAGAGTGATGAATATGAATTTATGTAGTAAATGCATACCCTGTACAATAGCCTTAATGATTACAAAAGAAAGATGATTCAAATCAACTTTCTAAATTAGTACAACGCCATCATCACTTATCACTTCAGCCTTCAAGAAAGAAAGAGAAAATACAAGCACAACCATTGGCTAATAACAGTAACTAATTGCAAAATTACTATACAAGAAAAGACTATACAAGAGATGCCATGACTGCACAATGGAGATGAAGCTGCAGCAAGCTTCCCAAAGTTGAAAATGGGGAGAATAATATCATCATTGCAACCAAGACAAGAGCCTGCTGCATAAAAGATAGTACAAGCTGCCCAAAGTTATGAAATAAAAACAATAACAAAGAAAGGAAACAGAGAATAAGGAAGAAACAAAGTACAATTAATGAATCTCTGAATCAAGTTGCAGACTATCAATCTCTCTAAAATCTAACTTTGCGTACAATCTTTCCAAAACATAAATGCTACTATCGAGATAGTACTAGTCATGATTACTTTGAACCACTCCCATCAATAATACACCTCATCCGCGCTTCAAAATTCAGCTATAAAAATACCCCCCACCCAAAATTAGTCTGCACCACATTCAAACGCTCCCTCAAACATATACAAGAGCTGAAGCATTAAGACAGGCAGTCAAGAAGGAAGGAAATCAGAGTGAGAGAGAGTCAGATAGCAGGAGCAAGGAGAAAGGGATTGCTAGAGGATCCTCAAGTTCATTTTTCTCAATCCTGTCCAACTACATCAACAAACCAATAAGAACACTCATTCTCTCCTCTTACTGGTTTAAGAAACAAGCATGCTTTAGACACTCACACCCTGAAACCTAGAAGCACATATGCTATTAAATCAGTCTCCACAAATTAAAGCATAAGCATAACTCTCTTTCAAGCAAAACAAGTTTCATGGATTAATATATAGGATGAAACTTAAGCCATTAAACTCACAGAGATACTTTTTCTGAATTGAAGAACCAACAGAGAAAGAGAAGAGTAATTATAGTTTTAAGTTATAAGCTGCAAGTGAATGCACCAAAATCAGCCCCTAAAATCTTCATAGTAAACAATGGAAATCCTTTGATTAAACAGAAACAAAAATAAGAAAGCAAGACCTAAACAACTTGAGCATAAATATTTATATACACGTGCTCTCTTTAATTAAATGTTAGAATGCTTACAACCATAGCCGAATCAGAAATGAGAATAAGAACTTACTTAAAGCAACTTAAATTAAATTCCTAGCTCTAGAACTACAACAGAACTTAAAAGCGCAAGTCCCTAAGCTTAATCAACAAAACAAACAATCAAGAATATATATATATATATACTTATGTATAAAAGAGAAGGGAGTGAGAAGCGATACTAAACGAGAGATGGATTCCCTCATTGGAATCAAACGGCAGCAGTAGTAGCAGCAACTGTTACTAAAAAAGGAGGAACCAAAAATCAGATTTCATATTTTAATAATAACAACAATAATAGAGATGGAACGGGGGGGGGGGGGGACAATACAATAGCCATCAGCTTCCGGCCGGCGGCCTCGACTTCGCAGCTCCAACGGCGGTGGCTGGACTGCAGCGACAACGAGTCTTCATCAGCTGCAGCGGTGAAGTCGTCGAGCTCGCGGAGAACCTCCAGCAGTCGTCGAGCTCATGACAACAAGGCTACAGCAGCAGCCTACCAATCGCCACGGCTGGGCAACGACGAAGACTGCGCAGCAGCGGCCTTCAACTTGCCACGGCGCAGCAGCGGCGGCCTCGGCGCAACAACTCCAACGGCAGCGGATTCCAACGACGGTGGCAAGAGAACAGCGCTGGGGAAGGAGAATCGCGAGGAAGAAGAGCACAGAGAGAGAGGGAGTGTCGATTAGGGCTAAGAGAGAAGGGTATTGAAGTCTAGAAAGAAAAGGGGAAGTATCGGCTGTGAAGAAAAACAAAAAAAGGAAAGAAAAGAAAAGGGAATAAGGTTCTGACCGGGCTGGGTCCGGGTCGGAATACGGGTCGAAACTAATTCATGCGGGCCGGACGCCTGGGCTGGACCGAGAATTGGGCCGAGCTTTTAATTATTTCTTTGGAGCCCAGCTGGATTAATTAAGAAGGGTTTGATTAATTATCAATTAAGAGTAAATTATTTATCAAAATTTCGATCAGGCGAAGTCAAGTTTCGGAATTAATTTCGAGTAATTAATAAGTCTTAAATCCAATTAATTAAATAATTAGATTTATTTGGTTAATTCATTAGCCATAAGAGTTAAAGAAATTCATAATGATAATCTATTGACTATTAATGAATTAGTAATTCGATGAGAATAAATAGGACGAATACGTTTATATTCTCCTTAATAAGTGAATTCTTTAGAATTCTAGAATTTTTATAGTATCGTTTTTAAATTAGGCATGAGTCGAGGTGAAGGTTGATCTGACATTCCTATCAAGACCGGCCATTTTCTACGCTACAAAAGATGGGCTTTCTATAAAACAAAAGCATATTTTATTTGATGATAGCTCTTTTACAATTGTCATGCCATAAATATTTTCAGTTTCGTATGATACCTATCTGTATTGGCTTTGCCAATTTGAGTTAAACAAATTCGGTCCTTATGAGATAGTTATCTTACATGGATTAGTGTACACAGCGACTGTGCGCCATCTTCGGATTGGCCGGTTAAGGTTTCGTGGGGGTGGCCAACTCCTCGATTGCACAGTTTCAGATATGGTAGATTACTACAGAACTTAGTCCGCGCGGACAATTTTATGAACACAACAGTTTTTGTGAACATAGGCCTTTCAGTAAAACCCTATGATTCACTGATTGAATGGCTTGACAATAAATAAATGGTTTTGGGCACGTGTCCACTGAGTACTCTCGTACTCAGCCCTGTACATATTTTCCATGTGCATGTTGAGCAATGTGAAGCGGAGTGACCAGGCGGTGTTTTGTCGAAGAAGAAGTAGTTATAGTAGTAGTGTCGAAAGTCTCTTGGTAATACATGTCTTCATACATGTATTTCATTATTTTCCTTCTGCTGCGTACACTTGAAATTATCATACTCTATTCGTTTTGATTGTAAGTTAAGCCAGAATATCGATAAGTATGTTCGTACCTTGATCAGTTCCTAAATATAAATTTGTCTATCTTATAAAGTATGTTCGATGTAATGAGTGAGGAAAATCCCCACCAAATATCATTTTCTTACCCCTTTTCATAATTTTCACCCATAGTCACGAATTACCGAGCTTAGTTATTATATATTAGTAAGGTGCGGTCGTGACATTGAGCTAAGACTATCAGTTTAGACTACATCCCTAACAGTAGTGACTGGTCTTGATCATTAGTTCCTGTCGCTACTGTGGAACGTATTCAGAGGATCACATCGAGATATGTTCTTCTAAACTGATCCTATAGAGTAGGTGAAAAATTATAGATCTCAGGAATCGATCTTAATCACGATAAGCTATTAGGCGTATAGGAGTTCCTTCCTATCACTTTGACGTACTCGGTACAAACTTTATGTTTAAAGCTCCTTATATATCCTTTTATATTGAGTACATGGCATGAATCCTCGTATGATGTCTAGATTATTGCATCGAGGCACTTTGAGATATCCTCTCAAAGAGTTCACAAGGTTTGTAATACCAGTCAGACATGCTGATTGAGTCAGGTATATTGATAAAGTTGAATCAGTACCACGTTAGGATTATAAGAAGTAAATTAGTTATGCATGCCATTAAAATAAGACATGCACAAAATTTACATACATAATAAAATATGAATTACTTGTAATATATATATATATATATATATATATATATATATATATATATATATATATATATATATATTACTTTTGCCTTGCTTTTTTCCCACTAAACATGCCTTTATCCCGCCCAAATTGCATGGGCCATATAGATACAGATTTGCCGTTTCACATTCCGAGGACACATTTTGAATTTTGTCAATTTAAAATTAATTTTGGGATTTAATGTGTACAATGAGACTGTTGAAGTCCTTGATTATATTTATGTAATTTTTTTTACTCTTTTCCACCGCCAGCAATATATCAAGAAAACTTTTCATTAGGAATACAATAAGCCTAAAAATTTGTACAACAATTTGAAAATTCAAATTTGGGGATTTTAAACGTAGCCCCATTTTTTCTCCTTATAGCCCCCTATTTAATACTCTCTACATCCCCCATATTAGTGTGCATTGACTTTTTGCACGCATTTCAATGTGCCGAAAAATGGATGTTAAGATAATATTTGAGTCTCACTTGATATGCGTGCAAAAAGTCAATGCACACTAATATGGGGGACAGAAGGAGTATTAATAATAATAAGTAATTGTGAATTACTAATTTATCCTTATAACCCAAATTTACTCTTGATTGGAGCAGAAATGGCTGCAGCGGAAATTGAAAAGAAATGGCTACAATTGAACTAAACTTGATTGAACTACTCTCGTCTTTCATAGCCTCGTTTTTCTCCAAATTGCATGTGTACTGAGAATTAATGGTGGGGAACAGCCGGCAGTGTCACCTGGGCCGCCTCTGTCCATCTTGAGGACCAAATCCACGAGAAAATCGGCTATTCCAACGCCAGAATTGTTGATTTCTTCAACATTGTTGTCAATACCACTATCGGCGCTCTCTGTTCGGAACATGGGCTCTATGTTGCAAGCAGCATTCCGGCGGGAAGACGGAAAGGTTTTGACCGGCGCCATTCGTTTTTTCTCGCGCCGACGCCTCCGAGTTGCTCTGGTCCAATGTTGAAAAGATCTCGTTCCTGGCAGTGGAGGACATAATAGTGATGAACAATCCCACCACCGCCACCGTCACGTGCGATCCGGCACTACAAGCGTGAGTTTTTGTCGGTGACTGGGGGGCCATGGTCAACCGATACAGATAGTGGGATATGATCAAGAAGTAAATTGGAGCTATGGGGCTATGGGGATATAATGGTAAATTGATTAATAATTTATATATTTTTCAAAATATGATGGCTATAATGAAAAAATCGGGGGCTATGTTTAAAATTGCCCTTTAAATTTTAAACCTAGAAGCCATTTTCTCATGATTTGTCTATATATTAATGCATGTTGGTCATATTTGAGTATGCAATTTGAATATTCCTTTTCTTTTCTTTTCATTTTGTTTAGTGAATCGCAGCACCACTCTAATAATATAGCAACCCTGATTAGAAAAAGAAATTGAAATGGTAATAAAAAGATGCAACCACTTGTAAAAAAAAAAAAACACAAACAACAAAAATAGAAACATAAAAGAGAATTTATAAAAGGAAGAATAAATTGTATCGTAGACTTTAATTCTATAAAATGGACAAAAATATGACTTTTCATAAAGCGATCAGAAAAGCATTTTTGTTGTTCAATTTGGCTATTAAAAATTTACCCTTGAAGGCATATTTTAATAATAATTTGACAGCGTAAAATTAAATACAAATGATTGTAATGCGCTGCGCGGGTGTAAATCTAATTTTCCTTAAAACTAAAATAAAAATATTACGGATTTGTTTGACGTCAAGTCAAAACTAATTCTCTTGTACAAATTATAAAATAATCTTGGCCATTGACCCTCTTTCTTTTTCCTTTTCTATTCCTTTTTTGACGCAAGTATTGAAGCCATGCACATGATTTGTTGTACTTGTATGTCACGACTCGATTAGATGAATCATGAAATTATCCCAAATGTTTTTGAACCATTTCTTATGGTTACTCTCCCTCAATCTAGAAGAATTTACAATAATTATCACAATTCAAAATGCTAATTGTAACTTCGAATAATTTTCACTTTTGAAATCTTTGGGTTATAATTACTACTATTTGTCACTTAAAAAAATATTTCTTTCTTCAATGTTTATTTCTAAATAATATAGTCATAAAAATTACAAAACAAGTACACTGATCATATAATTTTTGGAAAATTTGAGCAATATCTAGCTACTTTGATCGATGGATATATTGAAAAAAATAAGATCGTGTTGGATTTCAATATTGTTGTATAATTATTGTATATTTGAATTTCATTTCAGTGGATTTGTTCAAAAAAAATATTAAGTTTCTTTAATTAAGTTAATTTTAATGAGCCAATACCTTTTTTTTATTTATTATTTTCTTAGAAATAATGAGCCAATAAATTTAAAACTAAAGTTAAAATTTAGGGGACATACGTCCATTAATTTCACTAACTTAAAAAGGGCAAACAACAATGATGCATATACTGCATGATGTTGTGGCGAGAACACGAGTTTGTTATTGGGGCTGCACGTGAGGAGTTGATGTAACGCATAGGTATGGAGTGATATGATGGTGAATATCCACATCATAAATATATTATACGATGTGGACAAGACTTGTACGTACCTAGGGATGAATATTTGTTGGGGGTAACCACCCATTAAATATATCAAAACTCATACCCGATCCAATCTAAATTATTTTATTGATATTAGAAAAATAAAATAGAACTCTAATATTTAAAATTGTTACTCCCTCCGTCCCTTTTAAACTAAGTCAAAAATTTTCGGCACGAAAATTAAGAAGTGTGTATTTAGTTGTTAAAGTGAGTTGTTAATTAAGAGTAGGATGTGATTATGATTATAAATACTAATATTTATTTTATTTATTTACAAAAAATAAATTTCATAAGTTGTTTTTTTTTTATGTTTAATTAATTTAATTCTGCTTCCTTGTGATTCTCTCTCTCGCCCCCCCCTGCTCTCTTCTCCTATAATTTCTGGTCATCAGAATTTCCACAAATTGATCGGAATACTGCTGCTGATGGCGTGCCGCCGCGGCAGCGCCGGACCTCTACCTCCCCTCCACATTCATCTTCTCTCACCAACCACGCAAAAAGATTAAAGAAAAATGAAAATCCTACAATTCGGCCCCCCAATCTCAATATTAGCAAAAATACCTTCAATCTAGCACAAATGTTGAATCTTTCTAGAGAGAGAAACCCAAATTGGAGCAATTTCAGTTTATTTAGAGAGAGAAATATTTGGTTGTTGGAGCTTTAAAATGTCAAAAAGAATGAGTTGCAGAGAACGAGTCTCCAGTTGTATTGCCGCCGCCGCTGCCGTCTCAGTCAAAAACCCTAGCGCCGCCGTCTCCAGCAATTCTGACTGGAACTGCAGCCGCGACTGCAGCGGCGCAACCTCCTAGTCGTCGCCATTTTCTTTGCAGTTGCGGCGTGTTGACTTGAGATGTTGAGAGAGAGATGATGTTCTTGCGGGCTAGGTTTGAAAATTTGAGAGAGAGAGAGAGATTTCAAGAACTAGAGAGTGAGGTTTGGGCCAATTTCTTTTATTTTAATTGGGTTGGGGGAGTTGGGTCCAATTAGTGGTGATTAGGGTGTTAATTGAAAAAAATAAGGGGTCGCAATTAGTTTTTCCTAATTTAGTGTTTTAACTCTTAATTTTTACCAAAAGAAGAAATGACTCAAGTTGAAAGGAACGGCTCAATCGGGAAAGTGACTCAGTTTAAAAAGGATGGAGGGAGTATATTTTTTTGCCATTGTCAAGCCATGAACTCGAGGTATGGCTTTTCTTAATTTATTAGGTTCAATATGCAACTACAAACTATAATTCCAGAACTAAAAACGATCTTTTGACTTCCAATATCAAGATAAAAACCTTAAAACCATTAATCACACAAATAATATACTTTATAGAGAAATTGTATGCTAGTCATATCTGGTGAGCACCTTTTATGGGCACCATTTACGTTTTAGTAATTTTATAATGATTTTTTTTATTTTTCATTGATTTTTATTCTAACACTTCAAAAACTATTTATAGTATCATTACATTCACAAATTACATAACAATTAAACCTCGATTTTTTTTGATCTCTTGAATTTAAAATAAACTGGTGGCATCCTCTGTCCCAAACTCGGTGTCCCAACCATGTCCCAAAGTTTAATTTCTATTAGTTTTATATTGTATTATGTAAAAATAAAAAATACTAGTATAACATACTAAATCATAATAAACAAAGTAAAAAATTGAAATTTTTAAAAATTATATACCCTAATTTTAAATTTATCAACCCTAATATATAAGTGAAATTAAATGCTAAAAAATAATTATAACCCCTAATTGGATGAGTGAACCCTTGAAAATAATTATAAAATTAAACTAAATCATTATAAAATAAATTTATTAATAAAAAATGTACTCCATATAAAACTAATAGAAATCATGATTTGGGACACAGTTGAGACACTGAGTTGGGAAAGAGGATACCAAGTCTAAAATAAACTACTTTGAATCCGATCGAAATTCGAGAGAGTAACACTTTATACTATATTTCATAAATAAAATTATTAAATAATACAGTATTTCGTATACTATAGTAGTCTCTATCTATAAGTGTTATGATAATTAGGGCAATGAATAAGAAACTACTAATTAATAGTAACTTCATTGTAACTATACTTCAACGATGTGGGGATCATCAAGCCTGCATTAGTTCAGGCATTTCATCAAACTTTTCCGCCTTATTCAACTCTGAGTCGGGGCATTTTATCAAAACGCTTCTGTACTTTGATGATGACACACGTTTTAAGGTCCTTTTTGTTGTCAATAAACGCATGATATATAAATTTGAGATTTGGTGGCCTCTTGATTTGTGGGTCGTTGCTGAATTATTGTCTTAGCAAAATCTAGCCACATAATTCAAATCAATGAATCCCAAGACGTTACTTTAGAGTTAAATAGGTTGTATGAGTTTGCTTTGGTGGTTGAGAAATCGAATATGTAAATGAATAAAGTTGCATATATAGTACGTACTTTTTCCTTTGCATTTTCTCTTTTCTTTCTCTTCTCTGTAAAGACTCTTTAGTTTACAACAGGTTATATACACGATTGTTGCACTTTCAAATCTGGTCATTGCTAAAAGCGTTTTACAAAATTTGGTTCGACTGTTATGCCCATATATAGTATTACTCCGTATATACTGTATCAATTTTGATATATTAGTGTAATTCAATATTAATTTTTAAGATAACGTACTTAATGATTACATGGAAAATTATAACTATATTAATATTGTACTCTTATAATTTCTCCTTCAAAGAAAAAAACCACACTACAAAAAATGTTTCACCTATTAGTTGTGCCCATATAGAAGACCGCGGCATCAATCACCTAAGCAATGCAGATGACATCGTTTGGATTGATCTTCTATGCCTTTCTGAATCCATATAGATTGACTATAGAGTAATTGTTTAAAGTGATTAACATAATGGGGCAACTAGTAAAATAGCCACTTTGGGATAGTAAAGATAAATAATAGCCACATAAATAAAAAAGATAAAATATAGCCACTTAGATAAAAAAAGATAAAAAAAATAGCCACTAATGAATTTCATGAATTGCTTGTTTTTTTTCACTAATTCACGAATTCACGAAATTGAATTCGTGAATTTGGGTATTTTTTTGATTGAATTCACGAATTTGGGTGAATTTTCGTGAATTCAGGCATTTTTTGAGTGAATTCACGAATTTGGGTAAATTCGTGAATTCAGACATTTTTTGTGAGTAATTCACGAATTGAGTTTGTAAAATTCGTGAATTGTCTCATATTTTTAGAGCAATTCACGAATTTAATTCGTGAATTAGGCAAGAGCGGAAGTATTAAGATAAGAGTGGCTATTTTTTTATCTTTTTTTATCCAAGTGGCTATTATTTATCTTTACTATCTCAAAATGGTTATTTTTTACCTATTTTCCCTAATATAATTATTTAAATAGTGAATATGTAGTAAAATATATATTATATAAAGATGATTTTAGTTAATCTAGTCTATCAAACTAGCTGGATATATTGTTAAAAAAAAGCATAGTCATATTATTGATTTTTTTTTTCTCTTTATAAATACCATTATCCTACGAAAAAAAAAAAAGAAATAAAATTTCATAAAATAACATTTTCCTTAAAAAATTAACTGACAATGATCAAGAAAAAATATAAAAAAATTCAAAGTGAAAATTATTCGAAGAAAAGTAATTTCTCAAAATTACACTTATCATAAAGAAATGTGTAAATTCTTGAAGAATGAGAGAGAGAGAGAGAGAGAGTAACCATAAGAAAAAGAGCAAACATTATTCTGAAACATGACGGAACCATAACTACTGGAAAACCTTATTTATTACTCACACAAACTTATTACGTCGTCGCTCCATAGAAAGAAAGCAGTACTTAATTATATGAAAAGCTCCGTTTCAGGGCGCGGTGAGGCGGCGGAGCTCCTCGTCTTGCTCGGGAAACGGCATGTCGGATTCGTGCATATACGCCCATGCTTCGATTCCCGCATTGTCTTTAGTGTTCATGAGGATTAACATATCCTTGACAGGAACATCGCACAAGCTCACCCACTCGGGCTTCCCGAACCCGAAATCGAGCTCGTAATCTCCGAACTTCGACCAGTCCGTGATCCAGACAGCCTTGCAATCGGGGTTGTCTGCTTTCTCGGCGGCCTCCATGTCGCCGTAGGCCAGCTTGCGCTTCCCGAACTCTCTGTCGCTCAGCATCCTGGCGCAGTCTTTCACGCCCCGGATCGAGCACTCGCGCATCCTAATAGCCATGGCGGGAAGATTTCCCGCCATGGCGCGGGTCTCTGTCTCGTCGAACTCGAGGTACGACATGGAGACCCAGGTGCCGATGGAATGCTCAGGAAGGGGTGGGACGGTCCTCCCGCGCAGGTTGATCGCCTGCCCGATCAGGGAAGCTCGCTGCCTGCGGTGCTTGACGGTGTCCGCGCGGAGGAGGGCCTGGGCGAGCACGGCGGAGACGGCCACGACCCTGGACGGGGGACGGTCGATGCCGGCCGATTTCCATTCTGCGGCGAGGGTTTCTCGGATGCTGGAGATGGTTTTCTTGTTGAACCGGAACATCTTGGAAACCACGCTCCGGTCCCGGATCCTGGAGACCTGGTACTGGATCGGGGGCAACTTCTCCGAGGGGAAGTAAGTAGGAGCGTTAAATTCGGGACGGATGACGAGCGACCCGCCGATGGATGCATTAGCCCAGGCGGTGAGGAATATGCCAAGCGAGGCGGAGTCGAAAATCCTGTGCGACGCGCACACCCCGATAGCCAAACCCCCGCATTGAAACCTGTTGATGCGGATCCCCAACATGGGGTCGGTGGGGTCGTCCGCGGCACCAATCTCAAGGGGAAGGAGATGGTTGAGCTGCTCGGAGTCCGTCCCCATGAGCTGGGTGAGGCGGCAGTCGATTCGAGCCTCGGAGAACTCGGCGCCTTGGTCCCTGCAGTCGACGTGGTGGTGGTCCCTGTTGTACCTGCCAGCTAGCGGATAGAACAGGGGCAAGACTTGAGCGAGAGATTGTTCCAAGGAGGAGATATCGAGGTTTAAAGATGAAGATGGATAGTAGAGAATCCGAATGACGTTCATGGAGGGGTTGGGTTCGTCGATGACGGAAATCTCGTAGGTGCGCAAGTGAGATGGAGTGGGATTGCATGGTTTCACAAACACTCGCCTCGTCACCTCCATCTTCATCTTCCAACAAAGATTACTTTTTCTTTGAATGTTTTGTTAATTCTTTCTTTTTGGGAATGATTTATCAATTCACGCCTCGCTGCCTCCTTTATATAAGACCGATATTACCTACGTGTTCTCTTTCTTTGAGGGAAAGGAAAAAGAGATTGAGAAAATAAAGGAAAATATCATTACAATGTGACACACACTTTTTTTTTTTTTTTTTTTTTTTATCTCATGCTCATTGTGATGGAAAATATTAAATAGGTTTAGGGTGAAAAGAATTGCCTGAAAAAAAATTCCCGACGATAAAATTTTATATCATAGTGAACATGTGAAAATGTGGAATTTTTTTCATTTGTCCTACATTTTCCCTCAAAAGAGAACACAACATAATGTTCATTTCCGCTTTTTCCGCCTTCTCTTCCGATGAAATCCTCTATCCCAATTTCGGTGTCTTGATAGTGTAACAAATATATATATATTTTTTCATATATTAGTATTTGTTTTAATTTTAGAGTAGTTTTATTTTTTTTGCATTATTTTTTTAATGTGTCCCTTTTTTTATCAGAGGGTGCTTGGTTTGCATGTTGGAGGAGAATTGAGATTGGGCTTTTTTTTTTTTTGGATACTGAACTTTTTTTGATATTGTTTTATTTTTAATATTATCCACGTGGATCCGAATATTTTATATAGTTAGTAGGGTTTAAAATCTTGATTTTGTAGTACTAAAAAGCAGTAATACTTACAGACATGTCACATGCATGATTGTACTTTAAATTAACTTTGAAGTTGAAAGGTTTCCGTGATAGGCGGATAATTAAGCTTTGATATGCTGACACGCTCCAAAACATAGGTGTATCGAAAGCGTTTCCGGACGAAGGTGGCTGTAACTCTATCCCTTTCGAACTCATTTGTTTTCGCTCTTAACTGCTTTCAACGTTACATCAAAAAAGTTGAGCTTCCTAATAATCAAGCTCTTCTATACATTTTTAATAAGAATTTTGGAATCAAATCAAAACATATATCAATTTCATAACATTTTGATTCCAAGGTTTCCCTTAACAAATATCCTAATAAAGATTGGTGGGTGTTGTGCCATACGTCGTCTCTCTCTTTCTCTCTCCCGTGAACCCAGATTTGTTAAGCTTCGAGCAAAATTAGTAATATTGCTAGCTTAGTCAAAATACTACGGAGTACCATTTAGCAAGAACTCATGGGATGTTTTATCAGAGAAGTATTTAAAATCTCCCATGCCTAAAGTTTGTATACACTGTATATATATATATATGTGTGTGTACTAGAGGTGTAGCTAGGTAAAGAGGTCACTTTTGAATAATTAAAAACATTTAAGAATCAGCGCCTTCCTTTCTGTACAAGAACCATATTAATGTGTTTTTTGCTCACATTTCATATATAATCAGTAAATAATGTACATTTCTTAGTTCTAAAAATAGTTAAAATATGAAGAGGAATACATGAAATTTTGGAGTAAGCAATTTCTATGACAACAGTAGCAAGTGCATTTTTTTACTTTTTTGTTTTGGTAGCTCGTGCATTCCTATATGTTGATCAAATCGTAGAATAAAACTTAATTCAATTTCTCAACCACCAAAACAAACGCTCTGACCTGGGTAGATTTATTGAATTGAATGGCTTTGAACCCAAAATTTGGCTGGAAATAGATTTATTGAATTGGGGACCTGAATGGCTTTGGACCCAAATATCAAATCAAATCAAATCTAAGACGCAATAAAATTTCAAATTTAGGTATTATGCAGAAGCTGTTTGATAAAATATCTTACCCAGAGTTGAATGAGCTTTACCTACAAACTAATGTAGGTTTGATTACTCCCTCCATCCTCCATCTATTGAGCCCGTTCACTTTTTAATTTAATTTGGAATTTTATGATAATGGATTTTGAATTAAATTTTTTGATAATAAGTTAAATCTTTTATCAATAACTATAAATATTTGAGAATTAATAAAGTTCATCTTGAAAGCTTAAAAGCCCACCAAGCTTGCAAGCTACTTCTACACCTATAAGTAGATGTCAGAGAAAAGCTCAAAAACCACACCAAAAATCACAGTAACAAGCTCAAGAATTAGAGTTATAATTATGTACAAATTTCTCGTTAATATTCAAGGCCTTCTTCATAGAATACATTGTATTCTACAGAAAGCATTCAAATTAGCGTTCAATCCGAAAATAAGACGAAAGTCCTTTGCGTCAATATTGTAAAAATCAACTCTAAGGAGATCAAATGAGACATACTTCTCCAATAAATCTCAAAGGATTATTCAAAAATATTCGAAACGAAAAATCAAAGGAATTGTAAAGATCGCACTCTGCATCAAATTGACTCATCAAATCAACTCAAGTTTTCAAATATTTATTTTTATATATTTTTTGTATTTATTGAATTAAATACATTAAAATTTGTGTTTAAGAATTATATTTCGGAGTATATTGTTTGTGATAATACAATTAATAAATGTCGATGAAAGCGAACAATGAGTAGTTGTCTGACAATGGAAACATAGGTGTAATGGCAGCAACACAGTACTCTCGAATTAAATTTTAAAATTGATATCGAGTTGTCATCTTTCAAAATCTATTAACTGACCTTATAATCTAGCTATCACGTGCATGGCTTTGGAAGGTACATGGCTTCCATGCCTTCATCGACTGACTCGTTGCACTTTTATTCAAATTTTAGGAGAATCATTTATAACAAAACAAATTTACACTTGTGATTTATGAACAATTATGGTTTGAAGTTGCACTTTATATACTCTTATTATTCCCATTAAAATAGAATGAACCGATAAATGCTCTCTACTCAAAATCTATTATTTTGAACTATTCATTTTCACGTGCATTTTTATTTAATCTGCCACTTGGGAAAGATGTGGAGAAGCCACCCGGTAAATAATAAGATCTGGCCTTGAAAATTGAAATTAGCTGCCCAAAGTCTAGAAAAACAATTAATTCGACAGATTTCAAAACAATCAATACAGTAGTGGCCGATAGAAAAGAAACGGGCCCATATTTATTATTACCCCGCAATCCTATGCCAAATTCCTATTCTTACATACTCTCTCCGTCCCTTTAAGTGTCCGTATTTTTAATTTGGGTTGCCCCATCCCAAATGACATGTTTTCTTTTCTAGCCCGACAAAGCCCAAATTAACAAAAGCAATCCATTTAGCCCACACTTAACCTAAACCATTCTCTCTGCCTCATTCTGCGTTTCTTCTCTCTCTTTCACAAACCCTCGGCCTCACTCTGCGTTTCTTCTTTCCCTCTCCCACAAGCTCTTCGCCTTGCAAGTCTCAATCCCAACGCGGCCACCTCTAAAGCATTCTGAACGTTCAGCCGCCCCTCTCCTCACCGTGATGAGCAATTCCTGCTCCCTTCCACCTCCCGACACTGAAAGCTCGCCCCGATTCTCCTCCTCTCACAAGCTCTAGTGTAGAGGAGTTTGTCCCAAAGACGGAAGAGCAAAATGTGGAGTCTCTGAGGGTGGGATATGTGAGTGATTCCCCCTCCGATGACGACTCTGACACCCGTGCCTATGTCGTGTCCCCTCACCGTTTTACGGTGGCGGCTGCCCTCAGAAGACGAAATGAGAGATTGACTGCGCGGGAGCTTGAAGACACGCGAGAGAAATTTATGGCTACGCATAAACTTGAACAAAATCTCCTCAACCTCCTCCTCCACGAGAGCGATGCTGTGAAGGATATGTTAAGGATCATTCTCCCTCAGCTGTTCGAGGATCCGCTTGCTTCAGTGAGATCTTTCTTTTATTTTTTGTTGGGATTTTGTTGGAATTATTTGGATATTGTGGTGGAATTTGAGTTGGTTGAGTGTTGTGTTGGATTGGTAGTTAAAGTGCTGCGATGATGAAAATATGCTTACACTTTCTGTGAAAATTGTGCATTCGTGATTCTCTTTGATGAATTGTGATGCCTGTTATATGCCTCTTTCTGTCTCTACCCATTTTGTCCAATTTCACAGAGCTGTTTTTTTAAATTGGCCATGAATTTGGATTGCTAAACTTATTTCTGATGGTATTTTTGTAACCAAATGACAATGTTTCTTGATTAAGAACACATTATTAAGAGTGGTTGCAGTAAGTTGATCAAAGCTCTTTGTAACTACATCTACTACTTCATCTGCATTGTTGCATGCATACTCATGCATACTCATTTTGGATACTTTGTAGAGAATTAAAGAACCCTAAATCATTGATATTCAAATCTGAGGAATTTGGTGGCTGTTGCATGAGATGGATATTGAATCCATATGCACTAGCAGCAGCCCTAAAATCTGGATCAGAATCTGTTATGTGGATCATAATACATCTTGCATTGTTTTGTTGGATGAATATGGTCTTTGAGAGATATTCTGGCCACTTTTCCTTTATTGCTGGAATAATCTGTGGAATGCAAACTGAGTAAAAAAAGCTAACACAAAACATTGTAAATGAAATGAAAATAAATCTAATGTGAGCAATCTAGACAAGCTTCAATGCATTGCATTGGAGGCAGAAATCTACCCCAAGCCATACCTTCTGCAATATACACTCTCTAACCACATCTTTTGTCATAGAATCAATAGGCTTTGTGATCCAAGTGCCCTTCTTTCTATTTATGCTATCCCTTTTTGCTTGGACTTGCTTTGTGAATGGGAAAATTATAATCTTCCCATCAAAAAGTATAGTCCCATCTTTAGCAAAAAATAGGCCGGGCCACTGCACATATGAATATTATTTTGGGGATAAATGCCTTACTTTTGCATGATCTGTGAGACTCTACTTCTCCAGGAGTTAGGTACATTCTGTGATTTTTAGTGGTGATGTAAAACCACTTTTCATCAATGTGTGATATTCTGCATACTCCTAAACTTCATGACATTACTGTCCTTATATTACATACTTGAATCCAAGCCAAATCTCAGCCTTTTCAGCTTGTTACCTGCTGTTAAAAAAAGCTAAAGTGCAGAAGTGTGTGCTTTGAGCAGGCCCAATTTAATCCATTTGAACACAGTACCTCTACTAACTCCAAGTGCCTTAGTTAACCTTCTTATTGTGTTTCTCCTGCGCATTGGCAGCCCTCTTATTTTATGATAATCTGGGTGTTTAGTTTTCACCCTCTTTGGATTTAATTTTCCAGACTTTAAATGGATAACTCTACCTTCTTCTTTTTGCAGCCTTGCTTGAGCAAAGCCTGAAAATTTGCCTCGTTGAAGAGTTGAAGAGCTCCACTACAACCTTCATCCTCCCATATGCTGGCTTGCCATCCTTCGATTCTTCAAGCAAGAATTGGATAATTTGATTTCTCTCGTCCGTGGAGAAATTGTGCTTCACCATCTCCTTGTCTTTTTATTTTTGAAAGTGTATTATTATTGCTAGGCTAGTATTTATAGGAGGATGATGTTTTTTTGAATCTTCTAAGTTAGAGGGAAACCATCAATATATTATACGTTCCGATGCGGATTCGGAGCACCACAACGATCCTCGCGCCTACGTGGCGTCTCCTATGGCCTCCATCATCGAGAAGCGTGGAAATGTGTGCCAAAAAGAAAGGAAAAGAAACGTGTCAACAATCTTGAAACAGAGGAAGTACATAAAATTTAAAAATTTAATTATGAGAATTGGAGGATTCCAACTCATGATCTCCCACATGATAGGCTATGGTTTGTACCACTACACCACATCACTAAATAATACTTATTTAAGGCTTACAATATATACATCCATTATTCAATCAGTTTTGAATCATTATTAACTACATTATGTTCATTTAATAAAATTATAAATATATGTTTTGAGTATAAATATATATAATATGAATATGTATATATATATATATTTTATTGATTTTAACATGTGTTTCTTAAATTTTTATGAACCTATACTATATAAATCATGAAAGTTTTGATATTTATAAATATACAATAGATCTTTATATTAATTTATTTATTAAATGGTTCAACCGGTCGAATCATGACTAGAAAAATGTTTTAAAATTGAGGGTGTTTTTGCTCTTCCCAAAATAGAAAAAAAAGAAAGGAAAGAAAAAGAAAGTAAAATATTTTGGCTCGGGCTATCTAACACCATTTTAATTTTGAGGTGGCCCGCCCAAAAGATTTTGATATTCTTTTATTTTGTATCGATAACAAAAATTGACAAATTTTTGTAACGAAAAATATATTTTTAATTATTAAACACAAAATCAATTTTGAGGTAGCCCATTGGCCAATAAATTTTCTAAATTCTTTTAGTATGTATAGATAGTTTTAATTGTCAAATTTTTGTAACAAAAAATATATATTTTTAATTTAAAATGATTGACAATAATTAGACACAAAATGAGCTTCGTGAGCTATTTTCAATTCGGATTGGCTAATTATTTTATTTTATTTTATTTTATTTTTTGTTAAAATATTTTGGCCCTAATACTATGTTGATTTTAAGGTGGCCCATTGGCCATGAAAAATTCCATAATGGAGATTTCCTTCAATGATTTGATTTTTTTTATTAATACGTATAAATAGAGTACAATTACTCGATAATGGAGTACACCACATTAAATTATTTTTCTAATAAAATTTAACGCGACTTTGTAAAATATATTTTCTAACAAATTATCATAATACTATTTTTCAGTTTGGGTTGATCAAGCTAGACTGATTTTTAGTAAAAAAAATTATTGCCCTAACACTATTTCGGTATTGAGGTGGTCCGTTGGCCAATAAGTTTTTGAATTTTTTTTTTTTTGGCTCCAATACTATTTCGATTTTGAGGTGGTCCGTTGGCCCAAACTAAGATGAGGCGCTTACGGGTGTCAAGGATCTGCTGTCCGCACTAGCCGCTGCCGAGGAGTTGGTGGACTTGAAGGCAGGTGACTCTTCCGAGCCCGAATATGGGGATGCAGGATGTGCTAAGGACAAGGGGAAAGGTTGGAACAAGAAGGCTTTTAACGACTCAGCGCTGGTGGTGCGGCGAGTCATGCTTCGCGGGCGGGGATAGGCTTTGTGGGTGCTTCATATGTGATGAAGGCCACTAGATACGGGACTGTCCGAAGCGGAAGGCTAATGTGAGGAAAAGTTGAATGGATGTGGTCGCTGAATCAGTGGATGAGGAGGCTCGGGTCAACACGATACAGTATATTTCGGGTATGCAAGTGTTAGATGATGGTCAAGACATGCCGAAAGTGGACTGTGTGGAGCCTGGGAAAGACATGGCGATGAAACAGCCAAGTGTGAGCCGTGGTGTGCTCACGTATGCAAAAGTCTTGGCGGGAGCTGCGCCAAGCAACATACATGGTGTGTTGGTAGAACTCGCTTGTGGTGGGTGAGTTGTTGCTGAAAATGGATTGAAGACAAGAGGGTTATCCCACATGACGATGACGTCTTCGAGTTTTGGTGGGGGAGGTTTGTTAGACCCTTAAATCAGCGGATGCAGCAGGTGCGCCTAGCCACGGGCGACTATATCTGATTTTGAGGCGGCCCGTTGGCCAATACTTTTTTGCCTATACATCAAGTGTGCATAGCCACGGACGATTCATATTCGATTTTGAGGTGCCCTGTTGGCCAATATATTTTTGAAATTCTTTTAGTATGTATCGATAGCTATAATTGTCAAATGTTTGTAACAAAATGTATATTTTAAATTTAAACCACCTGAGAGTATATTAGACACAAAATTGGTTTTAAGGTGGTTCATTAGCCAATAAATTTTTAGAAGTCTTTTAGTACGTATCGATAGCTATAATTGTAAAATTTTTGTAATGAAAAAGTATATTTTCAATTTAAGACACTTTACAATAAATTAGAAATAAAATAAGAATCGTTTTAACAAATTATCATAATACTACTATTTTAATAAATATACAATAAAATAATACCGCGTTGAATTTCGACGGGATACAAACTAGTTATATTTCAAACACTTTGGCAAAAGTTTGATTTTTTTGGCAGATTGTATTTGCTTTTTGTTTGAATATGACAACCTCTTTTTCTTGCATTTGGGCCTTAGGGCTCGTTTGGTAGCAATACCGAGAAAAGAGCGGATAAGAAAATATGTGATAAGTTAAGATAAAAAAAGTATGATAAGTTGGGATAAGAAATATATTGTGTGTTTGGTACAAACATAGAAAAGTTGGAATAAGAAATATAAAAAATTGATAATTAAAATTAAAAATAAAAAATTGATAATTAAAATTGAAAATAAATTTTTTTAATTAAGATAAAAAATAAAAAATTAATAATTAAAATTAAAAATATTTTTTTTAATTAAAATTGAAAATAAAAAATTGATAATTAAAATTGAAAATAAAAAATTGATAATTAAAATTGAAAATAAAAAATTGATAATTAAAATTGAAAATAAAAAACTTATCACAACTTATCCGGGGGGTAGAGGCGGTATAGTATATGCCAGTGTAACAGTGAATTTAGTCCGGACCCAAGTATTTTCGCGGGCCGATGGCATTATTTTTCTCGGATACCAAACACTGGAAAAACAGAGATAAATTTTCTTATTTAGGCTTTTTCTGAGTTATACTGGCTACCAAACGGACCCTTAATTTACTTTTTGCACTTTTTTTTCAAGTATTGTGCTTGTACTTTTTGTTTTCCATTTCATTTAATTTAAATAAACTAAATAAGGTGTGGAACCATTTCCTACTTTATTGGGTACTACTAATGCAAGTAATTAACTAATGTGGGGCACCACAAACTCTTCATAATTCATCATTTCTTAAGAAGTGTAATAATAATAATAATAACAATAATAATAATGATAATAATAGTTGATCTCAAAAATATTACTAACGCGGCACACATGATAATCATTTTTTGATGCAATATAAAAAAATGAAATAAAAAATCTGAATTGATAAATGAATATTTATATATATATTTTTTTGAATATGTATGCAAATCTTAGTTTCCCCTCATCTATAAAAACCCTAGCTATTTCTCATACAACAACACTCAGACATTTCATACAATCTTAAAGCATATACATCTTAGAAAATGTCCAAGTTTCACATACTAGTTTCTTCAATAATCCTCATCTTAGCCACAACCTGCGAAAGCACACCTAATAATCACACACCTACTAATATTCGTGTCTACATCCACGAATTTCTAAGCAGCCCGAATGCGACCATATACGAGGTCGCTCGTGCCAACATCACGGCCGCTTCCTCGACGTCCTTCGGGTCGGTGAGAATAGGGAACGACTTGATGATGAGCGGGCCCAATATGAGCACGGGGACACTGGGCTGGGCCGAGGGGCTGATTGCGTTTTCGGGCCGGACGGAGGGGGCGGCGCTGCTGCACTTGGAGTTCTTGTTCAAAGCTGGAATGTACAATGGGAGCAGCATTAGCGTGTTGGGTCGGAAAGTGGTGGCCAACGTGACGGAGGAGGTTCCGATCGCCGGTGGCACGGGCCAATTCCGGATGGCGCGTGGATACGCGCTCTCATATACTTACTCTTATGATCCCATTGCTGATTATATTATTTACTTTTACGATTTTTATGTTCACCTCAATTAGGAACCGTACGTCGGTTTTCTGTAATGATTAATGAACAAGCAACTTGAACAATCACTCCATAATGATTAATGAATTTGTTTATATATAGTTATTTCTTGTATTTAGTTTCGGTTTTATTTGTTAAAAATATGATTGTTAGTGTTGGTATAAATCTAAAACAAGGTTACGGCAATTCTTTTTGTGAATTTTTTGGTATAAACCCAAAAATATTCTCTCGTTCGTATAACTTTCCCATGGTTTATATGTTTAGATATCATTTCTCTTCTTTTTATTGTTTGTACTCACATTTATCACAAAAATTTTAGCTAAATAAATTATCAATTACAGTATTATCTATTTTGCAATCACAACATGAACTTCAAATGTTTGCAGTTGCATAAAAGTTTTTTTTTGTTTGTTTGTTTTTGTTTTTGTTGCAATTAGAAGTCGATCTTGATTTTGTTCACCTTCTCCGACGAAAACATTGCCACTCAACAAAGAAAAAAGATTGCGTAGACTATACACAATCAACAAAAATAGTACTCTATCCGTCTTACTTAAGAGATCCCAATTATCACTTTGGGATGTCCCATACTACAATTAGGAGCCTAATCAGGTCTTATTTTTCAGTATTTTTTAATTTAATTATTCTAAAAAATAAAAAAAAAATCCTAAAATAATTAAATTTGTGCTAATAACACATCTAATAATGGTGGATCTCATCACTTTATTTCCTAAATGAAGGAAGTATTGTTTCTTGTGCTGAAAGTTTTAATACCTTTTTGAAGTGGGACGAGTAGATTACTTTTTCTTTGATTACGAAGGAATTAAGAAGATTGAGTCATGATTACGTGCAGAACAAAAGTTGTAGATAACTTTTGATTGTGAGAGAAAAGGTCTGACTCGATCAGAACTCCTAAATTAGCAAATCCTATTTTATTTAATTGTTGAGGAAGGCTAATTACTAATACGTAGTAGTAGGTTGGCTTCACCGACTTTATAATAATATTACTAAAGTAATTACTATTATTGCACGCGCTTATGTTTTCTATACTATAAGCGGAGTTGACCTTTTTCCCTCAAAATTAATTATTCGAAAATATTGCCGAGTGGTACTCTTTAAATACTCAATTTATGCCATTCTAAATGCGTTTGCTAAGAGAAATCCGTTCAATAAAACAAGAAACTCAACACGCATGAATATTTTATGTTCATCTCTCGTCAGTGATGGTCCAGGAATTCGAAAATAGCCGTGCGAGATTTAAAAACCATATTTGAAGCAATGAACCAAAGTAAAGCACACAAAATGCAAAGAAAACTCATGTTTAATTGTACAGGAAAATAGATTGGGTTACTAAATATATGAAATAGGAGGGCAAAATCTAAAAAAAAAAATAGAAATTAATATTTATATTATTAAAAAAAATTGACCATTGACCAGACAATCGCGGAGTCGATCCCGGCATGTGGCTCCGTCACTGTCTCTTGTTATCACCATATATATAATTGAGGAAATAATTAATTTATTAGTAGCGCAGATCATGTAAGAAAGTCTAAATTAAAATATCAAGACACCTCATATGTGCACCGTGCACGTCTTATAAAAGTCGTCTATATTCTTAAAAAAAAAAAAAAAAAAAAACCAAAAAAAAGTCGTCTATAATTAATTACTAAATAGAGCCATGCTTTCTACTCTGTAATACAATAAAAATTCTTTTTCTCCCAAAAAACAAAAACAAGACACAATATATGCTTCCTCCCACCTATAAAAAAAACCCTCTTACCATAACAAGACACAATATATGCTAATTCTCCATAACATCAATCCACCACATCTCACACTTACCATACATCTTAAAACATTTACTACAATGTGTAAGTTTCACGTATTTTTCATGCTCGTTTCTTCAATAATCCTCGCCTTATCCGGTACGGGCCAAGGCACGGATAATAATAACCTACCCATTAAGTTTCGTGTTTATCAACACGAATACCAAAGCGGGCCGAATGCGACCGTGTATGAGGTTGCTCGGGCCGCGATCACAGCCACTTCCCCGACAGCCTTCGGCTCGCTGAGAGTCGGGGACATCTTGATAACGAGCGGGCCCGACCAGAATACGGGGAAGGTGGGGCGGCTCGAGGGCCTGGTGGCCTATACGGGGTGGATGGAGGCGTCGGGTATACTGCACTTGGTTTTCATTTTCACCGAGGGGACATATAAAGGAAGCAGCATCAGTTTGTTGGGAAGGAAAACGGTGGCGAGCGCGAGCGACGAGGTTCCGATCGCCGGCGGTACGGGCGTGTTCCGAATGGCGCGTGGATACACGCTCTCGTCTACCTATTCTTACGATCCTGCAACCGACTATGTTATTTACGTCTATGATTTCTATGTTTACCTCGATTAGGAATAGGAACCCTCGTGTCCTTTAATTGTCACTAAATAAGACTTGAACTGATTGAAGAATCCGTTAATGGAATATTCTTGTTGAAAATCAATGATGAGATTCTCACCAATAATGATTAATTGTGAAACTCGAAAAAGAAAAAGAAAAGGAAACAACGATTGATTGGGTCTTGAGTAAAATCATTTTTATATTATATAATTTCTTTCAGTTTTATGTCTTGTAGCGGGAGCTGTTCTACTACTGTATCATTATACGGAACAAAAAAAAAAACCAATTAACATAATAATAATAATAATAATTTAAGAGACCAAAAAACACACGAAAATTTACGAAGCATAGTGTACATTAAGTTTATCTATCTCTTGGCTAATATATTAATCTAATCATTGGAAGAATAATTTTAGTATTTCTTTTATAGTTGTAAATTTGTAATGCTACAACCTATTTAACTGTTATTTATATACCTCGATTACCCTTAAAAATTAAATAAATAAGAAGGATAAAAGGGATAATTTTATGAAATATCACCGAACTATTATGATTGTTACAAAATTGTCACTAAACTTTAATTTGTTTCAAAATTATCACTAAACTAATATTTTGTTTCACCGATGGTTCCGGCACTATTTTTCGATCAATTTCATCCTATGTGGCAATCGGAGTGCGACATAGACAACCATATTTATGCTTATCAAATTTCCTACCTCATTTTAACTTTAAAAAAACAAAAAACTAAAAAACAAAAACCAAACCTAATTATCAAAACTAACTATTAGAAAATTATCTGAAAGTACTCCGCTCCGTCGCTGCCAATTTCATTACCTAATTAAACTTTCGTTTACAATTTTCCAATTTCCAAGTGAACATTTTCTGCAATCTATCAATTTACCAATTTGTTTTCAAATTATGCGAAGCTGAATTCGAGGCTGGGCAAGATCCATCTCGAGCGAGGTAAGCCGCGATTGGCGGCGGCGCCACCTCGTTCACAAAGCAGCTAAACTCCCGAAACGAGGCCGTCGTCGTTCAAATGTTCCTCTCTCTCTCATCCCACGTTGAGAGAACGAGAACCCGCCGTGGTTCTCAGCCTCTGCCGCGTTTGAATCGGAGAACTTGACACTCTGTTGCTCGTCCAGCGCATCAATGGCGGCTTTAGCCTCCTTGATCAGCCAATCAATGGCTTTGCTGGGGTGGTCGCAGCCGAGCCGATCTTGAACGTCGTAGAACTGGATCGCCGTCGCCGGCGACAGCCGCAGGTGGTGGTCCCTCGGCCCCGGGCAGTGCGGACTTTGCTGTGCCTGTCTTTTTTGCGGGCACCTCGAATCATACGTATGTCCGCCGCCGTCAACCGCCTCAGATTTTCTTTTCCTAGCCTTCGTTTTCGGCTAAGCTAAATCATAACCCACTGCCATAAAGTGTTAGTATTAATTAGGTTAGAAAATTAGTTGTTTTTTTCATATTTTAAAGTAAAAGTGACGTGGGAAATTTTGATAATTATGTCTACATGGCACTCCGATTGCCACGTAGGATGAAATTGAGCGGAAAATGTTGCCGAAACTATTGGTGAAACAAAATGATAGTTTAGTGATAATTTTGAAACAAATTAGAGTTTAGTGACAATTTTGTAACAATCATAGTAGTTCGGTGATATTTCATAAAATTATCCCAAGATAAAATATACAATTTACAATTTGTAAAATAAGCATCTTTTTATATAAGTTATATAGATTAGATATATAAAATACAAGCTCCCCTTAAATTTATATGTGGTTTTAAGAGGCAAATGTCATCAAGTAATAGGAAACACTCCATAAAAGAACCAATTAGTGAGAGGTTTCGGGTTCGATTCCCACCGCCAGCTTGTGGCTGTAAAGTAGTTTTCCCACCTTTGTGTGGTGTAGAAATTCTACTTATGTGTGGAGTAGATTTTTCATGTATATGAGTAGAATGTGCTATAATTGTAATAAATCTAATATATAATTCTCAAAAAAAAAAAAAAAAAAAAAAAAGATGTTTCATATTACTCCCCTTTGTATTTTTGAAGTATGAGTAATATGTGAAAAACTCTATATGATAGCTAAAGTAAATGAAACTGTTATAAAAACTAGTTGGAGATATAAAATGAGAGCAACTTTCTTTCATTGTAATAGCTAACTAAAGTAAATGAAACTGTTATAAAAACTAGTTGGGGATATAAAATGAGAGCAACTTTCTCACATTGTAATAAAAAGATATAATATGTGTTTTTGTTATTCCAAAGTCGATTAATTAACTCAAGTACATTATAAAAGATGATCATTTTTATAACCACACAATTCTGAAAATTCTTTAAAATAGAATATAAAATTGGAGTCTAATCTTTTGTCTATACATTATATCTACTTGCTAATATATTTTTTTTAAAGTTACTAATATGATTAATAATATTAGAACTCTTAAAGATTTCTTATTTATTCAAATATATTAATAATTGTAAAAGATTGATCATAGTTATACGTAATTCTTGCTAGTTCCAAATGAATAGTTCAATTCTGTTGCGCAACATATTGACAGTCATATTATTCGTTTGCACATGTTACATGCTTGAATACTCATTTGTGAATAGGTTAACATTTATGAAACTATAGACATAATTTTAACTGAAAATTTGAAAGCTCAATTTGGTAGCAAGAGTAAGATAAGTTAAGATAAAAAAATGTGAGATAAGTTGAGATAAAAAAAGGTGTGATAAGTTACGATAAGAAATGTATTTGTGTGTTATTATTTCAACTCATGATAAAATTATATAATTACCCCGGATAAAAATAAAATTGAAAACATAATTTAAAAAAAAAAGTATTAGAAAAACTGAAAAAGAAAAAATAAAGGAAAAAAAAAACTGAAAAAGAAAATTAAAAAAATTGCAAAAAAAGAAACGAACATTAACTCCTCTTCCCCAATTTTAAGGTTTGCTGGTTCGACCATGCCTTCTCCCAAATCCTTCAACGCTTCCTCGATCGGATTTGACGGAGTTGAGCCCTCTGTTTATCGGTTCTTCGTCTTCTCCAATTTATTTCTCCGTCGCCAACTTCAACCATTACCAACAATAAAACAAATAGGTAAAGGGGATATGAACCTCCTTTCTGTAATTGCAAAATTTACCCCGAATTCTTCAGCCGAGCCACCATTAATGGTGAACCTTGATTGTGACCTTAGAATGGTGAATCAATCTTACGAGTGGACAAAATTAATAGCACCACCACCATTAAATTGAACACAGTAAAATCTAAAACCTAAACCCAAAAAAAAAATATGGAAGAAATTGAACAATATTCATAACAGAAAACTAAATTGCAGGAAAAAAAAAAAAAAGAAGATTCGTATTCATGGTGAATTAAGGAAAGGGTAAAATGGGTTTATTCCCAAGTGAAGGAGAAACCGTTGAAACAATTACTCTTCATTAGTACTTACTAGTACGCGTACCCGTGCGATGCACGGGATGTAGACTAAATTGGTAATGATTTATGCAATTTCGAGTGTAGATGAAGTAAAATAGGTAATGATTTACGCAATTTCTTTCTATTTTTAAGGAAAAAAATGTAACACAATCATAAATAAATTATACTCCATCAAATACCAAATTAAGGAACGATTGAATCGTAGGTAATGAATATCTATATCAAATTAGTCAAAAAGAAGTGTATATATTATAATTAGTAGATGAATTATAATTAGAGTTGAGCTATCTTGTCACTCAGAGCAAAAAACATGTAAAATTAATGAATTATGTTTATCGAGATAGCAAGCATATATGGAGGAATTAATAATGGAACATGATCGAGATAACTTTTATAAGTATTTTGCCAATTAAACTCTCACTTCATGCCATCATGTTCAATAATTTAGTGATACAAACTTGTACATCACATATGATATGTCAAAGATAGTTAAAAGTTTATATACTGATCGATCGTGGAATTTTTAGAGGTAGTTTGGACCGAAAAGTTAGCCGGAAAAAAGGTAAAGTACGCAAGAGATTTAACGTGGTTCGACCGTTAATGAGATCTACATCCGTGGAATTTTTAGAGGTAGTTTGGACGGAAAAGTTAGCCGGAAAAAAGGTAAAGTACGCAAGAGATTTAAAGTGGTTCGACCGTTAATGAGATCTACGTCCACGGAGAGTAAAAATGTATGATATTGAAGGCTATTACAACGTACATTCTGCACTTTAACAAGTGGTATTTATAGGGACCTTGGGAGCAGTTACACCCGAGGTCGTGTCTCGAGATCGTGGGTAACTGCCTCTTGATCGTGGGGCAGTTGGATCGTGGCCGAGCTCTCTGGTTGATTGGACTTCTTGCTGGGCCGAAGTGTGATGGGCCGAAGTGGGGCTTCTTTGGAATGGGCCGAGCTGCTGTGGGCCGAGGTTGACCTAGGCCCAATATAATTGGGCCTACTGCTTGGGCCTAGCAGCTAAGCCACATCCTATCACATCCCCCCCAAAGAAATCAGAGAGCGAGGTCAGTGTAAGGAAAAATCGTGCTGCCTGTAGCGGGAAGTCGAGGTCGAGGTTCATTTATCCGCCCTCGAAATTGAGGTTCGACGAGGACGGGGCTGAGGTCAAACTTATTGGGCGGGAGATGAAGAGTCGCCTCTGTTGGGAGACAGCTGTCTGGGACACGTGTCACGCCGTAGTTGGGTCGCTGAAGGGGCGGGATTTGAAAAAGGCTAAAATCCCTCTTATAGTTGTGTCTCGAGTACGCTAAATTCACTTTTCCCCATTTTTCAAAATCTGAGAGCCCTAGCCATCGTTGCCATTTCCTGAGCATTCGCCGTTGACGAAAAATTTAGTCGAAAACTCGCCGGAGAAAAAGTAAGTTCTTCACATCTTTCATGGCTTCTTCCTCATCTTGTAGTGTAGAAATGCCTTTATCGCCTGGGTTAGAAATATTGTTGCCGGGTGTAGAAAATCAATCGGCGCCGACGGATTCTCTGGCGGTGGCAGAGACGGTGAAGCGTCCTTTGCCGCCGCCAGGATCTTATCCGGCTAGGGTTACAACTTCTTTGTATAGTTTTGCTTGCCCTGCTGTTGTTTTACTTGAGTATCCCGAATTAAGGGGGTCGACTGCGGCCAAAGGGTATGTGAGTACCATGAGTGTACCACATATGGAAAATTTGGCCCGGACCATCCTTTTCCCGAGGTCGGCGGAGTGGGTTCTACCTCGCGAAGTCGACCGAGGTTGTACACCACCCTTAGGTTTTTTTACAGTATACGAAGACCATTTAGACTTCGGGCTTCGTTTTCCTTTGCACCCATTTTTTGTCTCTCTCCTGGATAAACTGAAGGTATCTTTAGGTCAGCTAGCCCCCACGTCGGTAAAGCAGATCATAGGCTTTATCGCCGAAGTGAGCCGAGGAGGTGGGGCTGCTTCGCTGGACTTATTCTTCAAATTTTTTAGACTGAAGATAGGTTCAACGGGGTGGATTTATATCTCCCCTATAAATAAATTTAGAATCCAGACGCCATCGAAGGTGTCGAACTGGCAGAAGAAGTTCTTCTTCTGCCGTCAGGAGGGTGTGCCTCTACACCCGTGGTCCGGAGAGAAGTTCGAGTCTCGAACGATTGAAAAGCCAGTGGGCGATCTCGAGACGAGCTTATCGGACCTCAGGTGTATCGAGCGCGTGTACACCGAAGTGGATCTGGCCCGATATGGGTTAAGTCCATATAACCCAACAATCCATGCGGACTTGGGTGAGGCCCGGCTTCGATGCACTACCTTTTTTCGTGTTTTGTATTTGTATTGCCTTCTGTTTAAGTGCGTGCCAATGTTGTTGCAGTGAATCCCGCAGCATTGCAAGCCGCCGCCAAGAACAAGAGGAAGAGGTCAGCGCCCTCGGTTAACAAGGCGGTCACGGCCGCTTCGTCAGAGAAGTCCGCCGAACCGTTAAGGTCGGCAGTAGTGATTTCTCAACCTGAGGGGTCACCTCGACTGAGTTCACCACCACCTCGGCGCGTAGCGTCGACACTACACCCGATCACCGAGGTCGGGGCTTTTGTGATCGACCAGTTTCCCATGGAGGAGGCACAGGACCGTCTTTTCTTTCCCAAGGTAAGTGTAGTACTTCAGTAATTTGACTAGCTTTCTCACTTTTTTTTTTTTTTTTTTTTTTTTTTTAACTTTTTCCCTCCTCTCCCCTTTTTTTTTTTTATTTTTTTTTATTTTTACAGGAGGCGGGCACGATCTTGGCCGGGCTTCAAGGGATGACCAATTTTGTCACAAGCGGAGTTGGTCAGTATAATAAGCTTTTGGCCAAGCTGGAAGCCGTGAAGGCCGAGGTGGCCACCAAAGTGCCAGCAGCCGAGGCGAAAGCCCAGGAGGCGGCCGACAAGGAAACGAAGGCCATTGCTTCGGCCAACAGAGCGAAGAGGAAGGCCTCTAACTTGGAGGCCGAGGTTGCCCGGCTAAAGGCCGAGCTGGAAGAGGAACAGGGGAAGGTGGCCCGAGCCACTGCCAATCAGAGAGGCGTGCTTGGAGCTTTTGCTGAGCGGATCTTCCGATCCGAGAGCTTCGGCGAAATGGTGACGCAGCTGGTGGGCCGGATGAGCCCGTCGGTCATTGCGGGGACCATCGACCGCATTGCTGTTGATTTCCCCAGCCTGGACAAGGCCAAATACGATTATGCTCCGATGTCCCCAGAGGAGATGCTGCAGGTGTACGCCGAAGTGCTCCTGGAATTTGCTCCGAACTTGCCCGTGGTGCAGTAGCTGACTCAGCGCGGGTCACTGCTGTCTGAGGTAGAAGTTTGTGACTGCCCGGCCGACCGGGACCCGAAGCTGGAGGCAGTTATAGCCGATCTACTGAGGGATCGGGCTACCGGAGAGCCCAGGGACGCCGAAGCCGGCCAGGAGGGGGAGAACCGCCATGAGGTCGACTGAACCTCTTATTATATATATATATATTTTTTTTTTTGTTTTTTGTTTTTTGTCTAGCCTTGTATATCGTCGCTACTAAGGCGGCGCTTGTACTCCTTTGCCGATCTCGGCCAATGAATGAAAATATCTTTATAAACTTTGGGCTTTTTCTTCATGTACTTGTCTAACTTGCACACTTTGCACTTTATCAACTTGTAGTCGCCTAACTTGCACACTCCCTCCCACTTGAGTGAAGAAGTAGCTGCACTTCGGAAGGCTGTTGCCGAAGCCGAGGCTTATGCTAAAAAATGGAGAGAGATCGCCCACGACACCAAGAGAGACATGGAACATAAGTGCAGACTTTCCGAGGCCAGGTTCCTTGCTATTGAAGAGGCTCACCGAAACGTTGAGGTAAAACTCCAAACTGCTGAGGCCAAGCTTCAGGCTTCTGAAACCTAGCTCGGTGAGATGCACGCACAATATCTTGATCTTTCTGACAAATACGACTCGGCTAAGGAAAATATCCAAGTCCTTAGGGAGATGGGCGAAGAAAACCTGGAATACGAAGAGATAGTTCATCGAAGTGGCGAGCTTACAATTCGCGAGGTGCGCGATAAAGTAAAGGAGAACTGGACCCTCCTGAGTAAGTATAAGCAGGAGTTCGGTAAAAATTCTGATGAAGTCTGGAAAGTTGAAGTCGAACTTCTCGATCTCGGGTCGAAGTACAAAGTTATTTTGAAGAGAAGGCCAAGATTCAGAGAATGGCTGCTTAAGAAGAAAGCTGTGCTGCCTGCTACCCTCGGACCGGACCTCGGGTGACCCTATCGCCGAGGCGTTTTTAGAAGGAAGGCTGCCTGGAGTGCACCCTCCTAGTACCACCCTGACAAGAGAACAAACCCTTGCAATTATGGGGCGAGGCGGAGGTGCTAGCCACAGGCAGTCAGGAGGTCGAAGTCAGTCCGTTCCGGCTGGTCGAGGACAAACTTCTACCCGAGGTTGTACCTCATCCGCTTCGAAAAGAGGGGGTCGTGGGAAGAAGCCTTCACCTAGCGGTGGGATGGCACTCCTAGATAGTGTATATAGATACGGCTCAGGTTCAGAACCGGAACCCCGCGTTGTTAGGGAATATTTCCGATGTAGTGGTGCTCCCAGTCCGGATAGGCCCACGTGAAGTACCATCCTGTAATCTCGTAAATATTACTAATAAAATGAGATTTTACCTGTCGCTATTTGTACTCATATTTTTGTGTTTTTTTTTTTTTTTTGGCATCAATTTGCTTTGAGTGTGTAATAGTCGCGACCTAGCTAGAACTTCTCGTCTAAAGACAATGATCGAGTCCAAGTAGTTACTTCATCTGAAGTTTTGACTTAGAGTAGTCATTTTGTCTATAGGCGAAGTTGAGCTCGTTGGACAGTTACTTCGTTGAAGAGGTTAGGTTGTTGGACTGCCACTTTGTCCAGAGACAAAGTGGGTAGCTAGACAGCCACCTCGTCCAGAGACAGAGTGGGTAACGGGCCAGCCACTTTGTTTTGAAGATGAAGTGGGTTGTTGGACTGCCACTTTGTCCGGGGACGAAGTGGGTGATTAAGCGACCAGTTCGTTTAGAGATGAAGTTGAAGCTTAGGTTCCTTATTTGTCAAATTTATCGATTGGGGTGGTCCCCTATTACGCATTTAGATGCTACTCCAAAAAATGGAGTTTTAGCTTATCTAGTCCTCGTCAGGACGTTAGATTTAAAGATAAAATGTATAAGCGGTAAAGACACGATGATATGGAACATGTTAAGACGTATGTAAAAGAAAGATGTACTCGTTAATATAAAAAGGAAAACATTTTTTGAAAAAGGAAACATTTAGATTTAAATGATGTATATACACTAATCACCGCTCATACATAGTATCATTTCAGGTGGGAGATATGCCAAGTTCGGGGTATAGGCTCACCAGAGATGCAGGCGAGCTTATAAGATCCTTTGCCGAGGACTTCCTGAACTTGGTACGGCCCCTCCCACATAGCTTCCAACTTGCCGAGCTTTTCTGCTTTACTGACTTCGTTATTTCATAGTACGAGGTCACTTATTTGGAATTGCTGATTTTTTACCTGGTTATTGTAGTACCGAGCCATTTGCTGTTTATACCGAGCTTCCTATATGTAGGCTTACTCCCACTTTTCTTCCAACAAATCTAGGTCAGTTCGGAGCTCTGCTTCGTTATGTTGGGCGTCGAAGTGGATTGTGTGTGGGCTTAGCACGCCGTTCTCGACTGGAATTACCGCTTCGGTCCCATACACCAGACTGTACGGGGTTTCGCCATGGGATGTTCGCGGGGTAGTTCGGTATGACCATAGGACTTGGGATAAGTTAGCTGCCCAGTCCCCTTTTGCCTTGTCGAGACGGCCCTTTGACTATGGTTCTGTTGGTGACTTCGGTTTGACCGTTAGCTTGGGGATGGGCTACCGAAGTGAACTTTTGCTGAATGTTCAGCTCGTCGCACCAGTCTCTGAACGCTCGATCTGTGTACTGAGTTCCGTTGTCTGAGACTAGTGCATGAGGTATGCCGAACCGGCACACGATGTTTTTCCAGACGAAGTTCAACGCGTTCTTCTATTGGGGTTGTTGTATATAGCTAAAGCAAAAACATGTTTTAGTATATATGACATGTATTCCACTGGTAACGATCACCTATCTGAATAAATATATTAATAAGAATAAGCCCTATATCTCATGTTTTAGAATACGTGGATAGCTCGGGTGTCAGGGAGATCACGCAGCGTTCAACAATAATTATGAGATATAAATAGTGTCACAGTCGAGATAGCTTGGGAAAACTATCAGTTTAGACTGCAACATAACGGTGGTGGCGGGTCTCAGTCGCTAGTTATGTTGGTACGGTGGAACGTATTGACAGGATCGAGTGAGATAAGGTTCTTCTGATACTGACCCTAACAATAGGTGAAGAACTAGAGATCTCAGGATTTAGAGATATGATCTTAATCTCGATATGCTATTAGAGATATATGTGTTGTTCACTGTTACTTTGACTTGTATAGCTAAGGGTCTATCGCAGCATCCCTGATGACTTGCATCTTGGGTAACGTGAGGACACATAGTATATCTAATTAGTTATATCGAGACACCATGTCCATATTAGGTTGAGAGATGTCCCCTCAAGGAGTTCACAAGGTTATTATACCAAGTCATGCATGCTGATTAAGTTCAGGTATAATAATAAGGGGTGAACGGGTACTACTTGAGGAGAATAAGATGTTAATTAATTATGAGCAGTCAGAGGAGCTCTAATTAATTAATGGATATCGGAGTCATTAAACACGGGGATAGCTCTAAATAAAGTATCAGCCCCAATCTACAAATTGGGACAGAGCGGTGATTCAGTTGTGATTCTTTAGTGGAATGCATCACAACTCTAATGAAATAAATGTTCTGGGTTGATCATGGTTATTTCATTAGGTAAGGCTAAACTCTGTCTGGTACATAGATCCCTGAGGTGGCCCAAGAGCTCTTCAGGAAAAGAATTCAAGGTATTATTGAGGGATATCAGTTTTGGACTGAAAAGAGACATTATGGGCTTGAGCCCAGTAATGTGGCACCTACTATTGTGTAGGGGACGCCAGTTTCTCTTCTGGTGTCCATCTGATCTCAATAATTGTACTATGGTTAATTATATAATTACGGAATAAATTAATGTCTAATTAATTAAGATTTATTCTTAATTAAGGAATTAGATAATTAATTTAATAATTATATATATTATTTCCTTATAATAATTATGATTAATTCTAATTATATTTAATTAGAATTTGTTCTAGTAATTATTAACTAAACCGGGCTTTAATTAATTAAAGCCCGTGACTTAGTGGACAAGGAAGGTAATAGGCGTCCATCTCCTTATAAATAAGGAGGAGGAGATTCACAAAACCTAAGTGTTGCAGAATTGAGAATCGGCGCCTACTGCAGAGGGAGAGTTCCTAGTTCCAAAGTTCCTAGACGCCCACACAGTCGAAGAACTTCGAGGAAAGGGATCACACCTCAGTAATCTAGACCTGTAGATTACTCCGTCGGCACAGATCTGAGGTATAACATTCTAAACTCGATTATATGATTTAGTTGCATTTAAATTATCACATCCAATTCGAAGATCCTGTGGGAAAAAGGAATGCTTTCAAGCAGCAGTTACATCAACTGGTATCAGAGCCACGGTTCCAGAATTGGCTCTGTGATAATTGGAATAAATGTATGTTCATGCATTCGAGTCAATTATGCTATAAACTATGCATGCTGCTGTCCGGGAACAACGTGTGTTGTTTTTGATCCCGTTTTATTCGGTTTTTCATGTTATTTTTGAAATCAGTGAGAAATAAGGTACCGATTAGAATATGATTCGTTTTTCTATAAATTTCTTTGTATTTTTCGATTTCTTGTAAATTCTGTATGGTGGAGATCGAGTGAAGAAATTGAAGAACGAGGCACGAGAATCGAGGTAGACGGCAGGCGATGCCGCGCGTAGAAGCACGTGTCGGACACGCGCCCAACTCGATGGATGACCGCAGCCATGAGGCTGAGATCTATCGCACCCCACCCTATCGTATTCGAAAGCGGAGCCCAGGGTTTGAACCTCGGGTTCGGTCGCCGTCATACAGGGCTATGGCGGCGCTGAAATCACAGCAGGGCGGCGGTAGGCGGACGGCGGCAATGGCAACAACGAAACCCTTAAGGTTTTGGACATTATTACTACTACTGTGATCAGATCGGGGTGGAGGGCTTGTGGAAGATGAGCCCAGCATCTCGATGGTGCTGGGCGGAGCTCGTCTCGGACAAGGATGACGGCAGGATCAACGGCGACAGAAGGCGCGGCGGCGAGCTGTGGTTGCGAAACCCTAGGGTTTTCGTGCTTGTTGCTCACGTCCAGTCGACAAGATCAGGGATGTTGCAGCGCAGCGGTGTTGGTGCTGGACGATGATGGCGGCACGGCGGGACGGCGACGGAGGACTTGGCTGCGGCAGCAATAGAGATGACGACGGGCGGCGGCGAAAACTGCCCGCGCGCGGACCCATCGTCTGCTGCGACTGCTTGCTGCTGTTGTGTTCCTCGGCGTTGCACGGGAGCCCTGCCGGAGTAGAGGGAGATCGCGGCAGAGGTGGTGGCTGGACGTTGCAGCAGCCATGGCGACAGGCGGCGGCAAAATTTTTCCACGCGCGGACCCGTCATCTACTGCGGCAGTTCCGGCTGCTGCTGCATGTGATGGCTCGAGCCCGGCTTCTCTATGGTGCCGGGAAGCTCGTCCGTTGAGTGGGAGCATAACGACGGTGGCGGCGATGGCTCGATGAAACTGTAGCGGCGGAGGCTCGAGATGAAGACGATGATGATGAAGTTCGGGCCGGATGCTGGCCTGGGTTCGGGCCGGGCTGCAAGGGACGCTGCTGGCCCGTACACCCTAGCCCACGCGCGATCCGACCCGATCTGGCCCGTTTGACGCATATGAAGACGGCGCGTGTAATGCACGCACGTACATCGTCGTGACACGTGTCGATAACATGGCAGACGAACGAGGGATGTTCATTTTTCAACGAATGGTCCTCGTCGTTCAACGAGTGCTAAGGTTTTCTGAAACTTTAGTGTGATCGTTGATGGTTAGGTTTTTGTAACCTAATTCGTTTCAAAAATCATTCGTCTCGTCTCATTTTGGAAATAGGGAATGCCGCGCCCTAATTCCATTTTGAGTTGTTTGCTAATTTTGGAAGGTGGACTTGAAGACTAAGTGAAGACTTTCCAAGACCGAAGCTTGTTTCGGATTTTAATTAATTAAATTGTAATAGATAGGTTTTATCCTTCCCGGTCGGCAGCCTATTTATTTATTTTAATTAATTATGCATGCTATGGATGGTTTAAATTACGCAATGTGATAAAAACATGTTTTGCATGTTATTGTTGCTTTTATTAAATGCGTAATAGAAACGAACATGCCTAAGGTGTCAATAGCATGGATTTGTGATTTCAAAAGCGAGCATGTTTTATTACTTGCGCTTAGAAATCATGCGGTAGGACTTAATTGTCAACGTGCTTCGTATATCGCATAAAACCCTTTGAAAATAAAAAGACTAAGTGGTAAAATCAATTAGTTTTAATTAATTAATTGGGGACCTCCATATTTGGTTTTAGACGAAGTCAAGGATTAGAATCGTATAGACGTCCACCTACGTGGCCTGTACGATATCGAACCCCTTGCCCGTATATTCATTGGTAAAATTTCTCAATAACTTAGAATATTCTTTAGGAGAGTGGGAGTTGTACGAGTAAACGTCCACCCTACGTGGCTTGCACGTACAGCCTCTAACTCGGTCCTTAGTGGAAATTTTAAGTGAGATAATCTAAGAGGGCATTTACAATACCGGCATAGTTCTCGTTTTCTATGCTATCTTGTAGATAAACTCGGTTAGGTGAATAATATGGTTAAAGCTTAGCTACTAATTGATGAATCCTCCCTACGAGGTCACTTCTCAAAATAGTAGGGTCCGGTTAAAGTACGGGTTATTATTTCTTTAGTTCACAAGGGTCCATGTGATGATAAGAGAAATAAACTGGCTCTAGAAGTCATGGTCAAAAATTTCATGCTTGCCTGGTCGCCCTACGTGACTCAAGTATAAAATTTTTGGGCTACTCGTTTGTTGGTTCAATATTATTTTGTCAAAGGGTTATAACATTGATAACATAAATTATTCTTATTAAATAAGTTGTTAACTATCAACTTATGTTATTTGGTTTCAAATATGTCTATGGATCCTTTTCGCAATCAAGTTTTTAATTCCATTACCTCCTCTAAGATAGTTCCTATGGATGTTAGAAACCGTATTCTGAGGTTCCAGACTTTTGGGAAAATATCCTCTAAGAAATATGAGGATAATTATGACATGGAACGCTATGTCATGGAGTTTCGCGACCTGTTTCAAACTTATGAGACATATGGCGCCACACTTTCTGGACAAGTGAAGTGTGACATTGCCTTGGCTTCTCTATTTGCTTCTTTTACTGCTCTTCGCATGGAGATCATCAAATCTCAAGTCGACCATACTGATTTGGAAACTCTTTTCGAAGAGCTCCTTGAGGTCGATAATGAGAAAAAGTAGGTGGTCATGTGGTCAAGAGATGTAAAGAAGATATACGATAGGGTGATGGCTAAAAGTGAAACGAGTCGTGATTCCGAAAAGGAACCTCCGAGGCAGAATAAGAAACAAAAGATGGATGAAGGTATGTCTCTAAATGTAACATGGTAAAACATATTAGCATTGGTTTAGTCCTTTATTGGACGGATTAAACTGGTGGATACTCATTATGATTTGTTACATGTGTTTCTTTGTAGGCGATGCCACAAAGGATGATGAGGCAGCTTCGAGTCCTGATGTCAGCGAGCATTGATGATTGATGCGGTTGCTGATTGCTCGAAGAATTCTGTTTCTTTGTTTTATCTTTTGGTTTTGAGATAGATGTTTGGGAAGATACATTACTTTATTGTTTTTCATTACATTGGTTTGCCAAGTTTTGGCGGTACATTTGTTTTGAATTGGTTTATGGATGATTTCGGTTTTAACATTTGTGTTAAGTTGATTTTAACACTGGTTGTTAAATGTTTTTCATTCATATGTTGAAGTAATTATCTAGTAACATGGAATATCTCAAATATGATTAGATAAATATAATTGTTTCTGTATTTCTCACCTTTTTTTTCTCATCTTTATTTGAAATATTACTAAACTATGTCAAGTATGTATAATTGTACCTTACAATTTGAGTATAAATTGGCATGATGACCGATTTTGACTCAAGTTGGATATAAGGGATATTTGCATGTATCATAGTGCAAATTAGTTGAATTACGATTGACAATAAGTTGGATTAGTAAAAGTTTCGATAAAAGATTAAAAGGATAAAGTGATGAAAAAGATCGTTATTGAACGAATGTTCAAAAATGATAAGATCATTCAAGGAATTTAAATAAGCCAAGAAATACAAGAATGAATAGTCACAAGTATTCTGCACAAGGTCATCTTTATTGCAGTGGGAGTGTTACTGAAATAGAACACTGAATCGTTTTTCATATACATCAAGAAATTAGTTTTCTTGGAAAGTGTACATGAGGAAAGAAACGACCACATAAACGTAAAAGTTTAAAAGAGAAGGTTAAAGTAATTGATACAATTCATGTCAATTTGCAAGGTTCATTGTTGGATTTAGATTCATAATGAAAAGTGCAATGGCAATGGAAAAACAAGGTTGATATGAAAAATATAGAAGAAGATTTCTATATTTCTATATTAACACTTTTTTGTACCTCATAAGTTACAATCCAATATTTGTCTAAAGTTAATGACTTTTGGCAGGAAACATTGGGATATAACGGTTATGTTGGAACAAATGTGTATCAATTAAGGACATTATTCTGAATGCTTGATAACTCTTGCGGAAATTCGAATAATGGAAGCATTTATGGAATGACATGCATGAAACCAAGTTTTATAGAACATGTCAATAAATGTTGCAGTTCTCAGGGTAATAAAGATGAAAGGCGTGATTTTCTTGTACATTATGTGATGATATCACTAACTTTGGCAACATTGTTAAAGTATTATCAGACATAATGGTGGTGGTTATCCGGACAGTTTAAGACGCAAAATTTGAATAATGTAGGGTACATCCATACGGATAGTGTACATGATTCAAGTATTCTACGTAGGTTACTATTCTGACTAGGTTATCGATATAATATATATCGAAAAAGTGTCAGATATTTGCTATTGCTGCGTGCAAGGTAGAAAATATAGTTCATTAACGAACACGGATAATCGGGGAGTGTGTTGGTAAATGGACAATCGACCTTAAATCTATGTGTTCACTTAGAAAAGGAGAACCATACCTTGGAGAATCTTGGGACAGTAAAATGTTTATGAGAGTTCTTTCATGACAAGCTAAAATTGTAGTGGGAGCTACTAAAGCAGCTGTATGGTTGGAAACTTTACTTTGTGAAGTGGTTGTAATCCTATCTTGCAAGAAATCTCTCATTGAGCTTTCAAGTGCAGAAGCAAGATTTATGGATTTGTCAAACTGGGAAAACATATAGGAAGTACCGATTGGTTTATGTAACCATAAGGCAATATTGCGTGTATATGGGAACATTAAAGCAGGAATGTTAATATGGCGGTTCATTCACTTAATTGAGTATGGCGGCACCTCGGAAGCACGTGGTGGGCATGGTCTCAGTGATCCTCCCACGGTAAAATCTTTCGTTATAAGTGGGAGAAAATGTGAAATACAGTGATGCCATATAGTTTCCGATAGACATATGGGTATACTAAAAGTTTTTACTTTAGTATAAGTGGGAGATTGTTGGGGTTGTTGTATATAGCTAAAGCAAAAAAGTGTTTTAGTATATATGACATGTATTCCACCGGTAACAATCACCTATCTAAATAAATATATTTATAAGAATAAGCCCTATATCTCATGTTTTAGAACACGTGGACGGCTCGGGTGTTAGGGAGATCACGCAACGTTCGACAATAATTATGAGATATAAACAGTGTCACAGTCGAGATAGCTTGGGAAAACTATCGGTTTAGACTGCAACATAATGGTAGTAGCGGGTCTCAGTCGCTAGTTATGTTGGTACGGTGGAACGTATTGACAGGATCGAGTGAGATAAGGTTCTTCTGATACTGACCCTAGCAATAGGTGAAGAACTAGAGATCTCGGGATTTAGAGATATGATCGTAATCTCGATATGCTATTAGAGATATATGTGTTGTTCACTGTTACTTTGACTTGTATAGCTAAGGGTCTAACGCAACATCCCTGATGACTTGCATCTTGGGTAACGTGAGGACACATAGTATGCCTAATTAGTTATATCGAGACACCGTGTCCGTATTAGGTTGAGAGATATCCCCTCAGGGAGTTCACAAGGTTTATTATACCAAGTCATGCATGCTGATTAAGTTCAGGTATAATAATAAGGGGTGAACGGGTACTACTTGAGGAGAATAAGATGTTAATTAATTATGAGCAGTCAGAGGAGCTCTAATTAATTAATGGATATCAGAGTCATTAAACACGGGGATAACTCTAAATAAAGTATCAGCCCCAATCTACAAATTGGGACAGAGCGGTGATTCAGTTGTGATTCTTTAGTGGAATGCATCACAGCTCTAATGATATAAATGTTCTGGGTTGATCATGGTTATTTCATTAGGTAAGGCTAAACTCTGTCTGGTACATAGATCCCTGAGGTGGCCCAAGAGCTCTTCAGGAAAAGAATTCAAGGTATTATTGAGGGATATCAGTTTTGGACTGAAAAGAGACATTATGGGCTTGAGCCCAGTAATGTGGCACCTACTATTGTGTAGGGGATGCCAGTTTCTCTTCTGGTGTCCATCTGATCTCAATAATTGTACTATGGTTAATTATATAATTATGGAATAAATTAATGTCTAATTAATTAAGATTTATTCTTAATTAAGGAATTAGATAATTAATTTAATAATTATATATATTATTTTCCTTATAATAATTATGATTAATTCTAATTATATTTAATTAGAATTTGTTCTAGTAATTATTAACTAAAACCGGGCTTTAATTAATTAAAGCCCGTGACTTAGTGGACAAGGAAGGTAATAGGCGTCCCTCTCTTTATAAATAAGGAGGAGGAGATTCACAAAACCTAAGTGTTGCAGAATTGGGAATCGGCGCCTACTGCAGAGTGAGAGTTCCTGGTTCCAAAGTTCCTAGACGCCCACACAGTCGAAGAACTTCGAGGAAAAGGATCACACCTCAGTAATCTAGACCTGTAGATTACTCCGTCGGCATAGATCTGAGGTATAACATTCTAAACTCGATTATATGATTTAGTTGCATTTAAATTATCACATCTAATTCGAAGATCCTGTGGGAAAAAAAAATGCTTTCAAGCAGTAGTTCCATCATCTTCCCCGTAATTCTTGCCAGGGGTTCGGCCTCAACCCACTTTGTGAAATTATCGATGGCCACGATGAGAAATTTCAGCTGGCCGGGTGCCTTCTCGAATGGGCTGATGATGTATATACCCCACTGCATTAACGGCCAAGGACTCTGCATTCCGATCAGTTCAGTTTGCGGCAGCCTCGGCACCGTTCCATGGATTTGGCACTTCGGACAATGCTTAACGAGGTTGACGGCGTCCCTAAACATGGTTGGCCAGTAGTACCCCCCACCTCATGATTTTTTTGGTTAATGCGCGCGCGCCGATGTGACTTCCGCATGACCCCTCGTGGACCTCGCGTAATGCATAATCCGCTTGGTTGGGTCCAATGCACCTCAACCAAGGCTGGAGGTATGATTTCCTGTACAACACTCCTTATTGTAGGGTATAGTTGACGGATCGGACTTGGATTTTTTTTGCTTCTACCTTGTCAGCGGGAAGCTCGCCTTTTTCTAAGAAATTCCGAAGTGGAGTCATCCAGTTCGGTCCGTCCTCCGTTACAATGTTAACTTCGGTTTCATCAATACTTCGGGATTGCACTTCCTCCACCAGATAGGTCGTTGTTGTCGATGCAAGTTTGCTTAAAGCGCCAGCTTGGTTGTTCTCTCCTCTCGGGATGCGAGTCAGCTCGAAGTAATGGAAACCCTGTTACAGTGATTTCGCTTTGAGGAGATATTTCTTCATTCGCTCTCCCCTGGCTTCATACTTGCCCAGCATGTGACTTACTATGATTTGGGAGTCACTATGGAGACGAACTGCTTGAATCTGAAGGGCTTGTGCTAGGCATAGTCCGGCGATCAAGGCTTTATATTCCACCTCGTTATTCGTGCTGGAAAAGTTGAAACGGAGTGCGTGGGTAGATTCTTTCCCCTCCGGGCTGATCAGCAATATACCAGCTCCGCTTCCTTGGTGACCTGACGCACCGTCAACATAAATATTCCAGCAATCACGCGGTGGTGATGGTGTTTGTTCTTTTGTCGTGTCGTTTAGTTCGGTGGATTTCTGGTCCTCTGCAAACTTAGCTTCCACTAGGAAGTCAGCCAAAGCTTGCCCCTTTATAGCTTGCCAAGGTAAAAAGGAGATTGCGTGCTCGCCGAGTTCTACTGCCCACTTAGCGATTCGTCCTGAAGCTTTGGGTTTTGTAAGTACTTGCCGAAGTGGAAGGTCGGTTAGCACTTGTATAGGGTGCACCTAGAAATAAGGCCGAAGTCTCCGGGCCGCATTTACCAGCGCCAGCGCGATTTTCTCTAGTGGTTGATATCTCGTCTCTGGCCCTTTTAAAGCTCGACTGATGAAATAGACCGGGAGTTGATGATGTTTCTCGTCCTGAACTAACACCGCGCTGATCGCCTCGTCTGAGGTTGCAAGGTAGAGGGAAAGGACTTCGCCTTCTTTAGGTACGGACAAAGTAGGGAGATTTGCGAGGTATTTTTTTAGCTCGTCAAATGCCTCTTTATGCTCATCACCCCACTCAAAGTTGGGCGCCCTTTTTAGTACTTTAAAGAACACGAGTTGCTTTTCGGCAGCTTTAGACAGGAACCGACTGAGGGCGACCAGGCAACCTGTCAGCCTATGCACGTCGTGGATCGACTTCGGTATCTGCATTTCTTGGACAGTTCATATTTTAGATGGGTTGGCTTTCAGCCCTTCATGGGAAACCTAACACCCTAAGAATTTTCCAGATCGGACCATGAATGTGCATTTTTCTGGATTTAACTTAAGATTAACCGTCCGAAGTAGGCTGAAAACGACCTTGAGGTCGGTTACACACGTAGCGATTTCTTTGCTCTTGATGACAATGTCGTCTACATATACTTCAACTACTCTACCGATGTGTGCCTCGAAGATTTTGTCCACCATCCTCTGGTAGGTCGCCCCAGCATTTTTTAGTCCGAAGGGCATCTTCTTGTATGCAAAGGTGCCGAAGTCAGTGACAAAGGCTATTTTCGGTGCGTCTTCGGCACTCATGAGGACCTGGTGGTAACCTTTATACAGGTCGAGGAAGCTGAACACTTTGTGGCTGACCAAGGCTTCGACCTTTTTATCAATGTTGGGGAGAGGGTAGCAATCTTTGGGGCAGTGCTTGTTCAGGTCGGTGTAGTCAATACACATCCGCCACCCTCCACCTTGCTTTTTGACCATCATGGGATTTGCCAGTCAGGTCGGATATTTTACTTCGAATAAAATATCCACTTTCTGGAGTTGGCGTACCTCGTCGTATATCACTTGATTTCTTTTGGCGGCAAAAGATCTTTGTTTTTGCCGGACTGGTTTCAACTCGGGATCAATGTTGAGGTGATGTGTGATGATGTTCGGCGCCACCCCGGTCATGTCTAGGGGTGACCAGGCGAAGACTTCCCTAAATTCTCGGAGGAGCTGGATGAGTTGACGTCAGAGTTCGTCATTTCCAACAAACCCTACTTTGATGACCTTGGTGAGATTGTCCTCGTACAATGTGACATCTTCCACCAGCTCGAGAGATGGAGGCGATGACTGCTCCATCTCTCTGGGACCCTTTAGTTGCTATGCTTGGGGGTGTTGCTTACCCTCACCTCGGAGAGTGAGCTAAAAACACTCCTTCGCTTGACCTTGGTCTCTGCGGACTGTGATTATCCTATTTTTGGATGGGATTTTGATTATTAGGTGGTAAGCGGATTAGATCGCCTTTGTTGCCACCAGCCAGTCCCTCCCTAGAATGATGTTGTAGGGGGAATTGGCCTTCACGACGAAGAAGTTAATCAACTTTGTCGATGATAGCGGGCTCTTCCCTACAGTTACGGGAAGTGAAATGATGCCCTCTGTCACGGTTTCTTGCTGCGTGAAGTTTTTCAGTGGAGTAGACGTTGATTTTAGGGATGCTTCTTCAATGAGTATCCGGTTACAGAACTTCTTGAGAGTACCATCACGCTTACAGATGCTCCATTGTCAATGAGTACCCGGTTAATGAGGTAGTTCGCCACCGCCGCTTGAATTATGGTGGCGTCCTGATGCGGTGAGGAGTAGGGGACGGGGTCGTCGTCGGAGAAGATGACGACTTCGTCTTTCTTGATCCTCTTTTGTACAGGTTCGGTTTGGCACGGGCTTCTGGCCTCGGCCTTCAAGGAGGACTTCGTTACGCCTGGGGGCAGCCCGGTTATGGCTTGGATGACCCTGTCATACTGAGGCTGGTCCTCATCCTCATCTTCTTCCTCCCTTTTTCTTGCGCTTGCCCTTTCCTTGAGTTCGGGCGTCCTGCTGGTTATGAGGCTGGTACTTCTTGAGAGTACCATCACGTACTAGGAGTTCGATGTCTGCTGCGAGGGCTCGACATTCCCCCGTTTCATGGCCGTAGTCATCATGAAACTTGCAGAACTTCTTCGTTTGAGCTCGTCACTTTGCTCCTCCTTGGGACAATGGAGGTGGCCTCTCAAACAAGTTCGAGTGCAATTCGTATATCTCGGCTCTTGGCTTCGTCAACTGTGCTGGCTGACCATCTCCCTGGTTCGGCCGAGGTCCCAAACGGGATTCCATGGAGCCCCGTTGCAATCGATCGAAGGCACTTCAGCGACCTGGCCCATGGTCGGTGCACTCTTCTCTTTTCTTCTTATGGCTGCGTTCAGGCCGATCTACAGCCCGCTTCCTACGGTCGGCCTCATCCGCTTCGGCAAAAGTGTCGGCGATCTTCCAGAGTTGCCTGGCAGTCACCGGTCGTGTCTTTACGAGCTCTCTGAAGACAGCTCCGGATTGAATAGCATTTTGAAATGCTGAGATGAGGACATCGTTAGAGAGACGGTCTACCCTCAGACTCTCGTTGTAAAAATGGGTCAGGAAGTCACTTATTGTTTCTCCCCGCTCCTGTTTCAGGGAGAGTAGCTGAGCCGGGCTAATTTTTGCCTCGGCCTTTTGGAAAAATCGACGCTGGAAAGCGTCAAGTAGGTCGGCATATGACCCTATACTGTGGTTCGGCAAGCTGTCGAACCAGCTCCTACCAATATCGACCAAGAGTTCGGGGAAGACTTTACACATATAAATATCCCCATGAAGCCCTTGGTTCATCATGCTATACTGAAAATGTGATAGAAAGTTGCTAGGATCAAACGTTCCATTATAAGGTGGTATAGATGGCACCCTATAGTGTGGGGGAAGAGGAGTACGGAGTACTCTGTTAGTGAAGGGGGTGGAGATTCAACCATATATGGCGAATCTTCCTTCGTATCGATCCTCATCATTTCGCCGAGGTGACTCGTTACGTTGGGGAGGCGACCTCCGAGGTGACGCTGACCCTTGCCGAGGTGCACAGTGTAGTTGCCTTCGAGGGTGCTCGGGATCCTGGCTTCCAACGATCTGGAGGCTTGGAGACCTCCTTCTCCTGGAGGTGCCGATGTCGTCTTCTGCTTGAAGGCCGCGTTGCTGATGCAGGTCGAGGTAAGCTTTCAGCGTGTCCCCAAGTTCAGGTCGGATCGCGTTCTCTTTACGTCGGTGGCCCCCCTGATCCATCCTTCGCCCGTTGGTGGAATCGCTGGACGAGGTGTCCTGCACGTGGCCCTCAGAAGTTCGTTCATGGATGGGTTGCTTGCCCATTCTGTGTGATTGAGTCTGCCGAGTTTGACTGGCTTCGACGTCCTCCTCAGGAACCAGAGTGCGAAGTGGGCTAGTGGGTGGATCGATTTGATTTTGTTTTTTCTTGGCAGTGCCAGTTCGTGTGGACTTCACCATCTTACTTTCTCTAAAAAAAAAACTTAATCGGAATCACAGATTTTCTTCGTTTCCCACAGACGGCGCCAGTGATCGATCGTGGAATTTTTAGAGGTAGTTTAGACGGAAAAGTTAGCTGGAAAAAAGGTAAAGTACGCAAGAGATTTAATGTGGTTCGACCGTTAATGAGATCTACGTCCACGGAGAGTAAAAATGTATAATATTGAAGGCTATTACAACGTACATTCTGCACTTTAACAAGTGGTATTTATAGGGACCTTGGGAGCAGTTACACCTGAGGTCGTGTCTCGAGATCGTGGGTAACTGCCTCTCGATCGTGGGGCAGTTGGATCGTGGCCGAGCTCTCTGGTTGATTGGACTTCTTGCTGGGCTGAAGTGGGGCTTCTTTGGAATGGGCCGAGCTGCTGTGGGCTGAGGTTGACCTAGGCCCAATTATATTGGGCCTACTGCTTGGGCCTAGCAGCTAAGCCACATCCTATCATATACCAACAAAGAATGTAACATGCCATATAACTTTGATCAGCAGGACTGAGTCGAGCTCGCATACATTTCGGGGTAGGGGCCTGGAGAGGAATTTCCTTCCATTCAGCTCTGAAGATTGGGAAGATTTGGGTCATGTTTTGCATTTTAAGCAATGCAGTGGAAATGGAAACAGAATGAGAGCAACACAGTGCCGCATTTCATCATTGCTAAACACGTAGAGCAAGTTTTCTGTAGATTGAGGCAAAGAAAAAGTGAAAACAAATATTTTAATCCAAGAATTTATCTTCTACTATGTATTTGTATGAAATGATATTTCTTATCAAAACGGATTTGCCATGGAGGAAACTATATTACTAATATAGAGTAGAATCAAAAGGGAAGAGTCTTTGAAACAACATTTGTATTGGATATGCTATGGATACATCTCTATACATCAGATTTCAATAAAAATATATACTTTAAACTGAATCAAACTATTCAAGGAATACCTATCGGTTTCAATACCTTGCAGCATTTGTATCTAACTAAAGCTATTAATAGCAAGTTCTAAAAACCTCCATTTTCTCTCAAGATTATACTTTTATTAGTCAAAAGACAAAACCAACAATACTAAATCAAATCCAACGTAATAGCTACAATTTCATAATCAATCAGAGCAGAATAGAAACCAAAAATATGAAAAACAGCTATAGGAAAATGCAAAAAGAACAATAATCAAAATGAAGAAATAGATAATTAATTAAAAAGGCCAGGGAGGAAGAAAAATTTACCTTCACTCTTGGAGAGCCTGAGCCCATTGGAGGAAGGCGCCTATGGTGAAGATGTCATGCCAAGTAAGAGAAAAATGTAATTAACTCCCCGTCTAGATATGGAACTTTACAAACACAATAACTCAATGTTGCTTTAACAGAATACATTAGCTACATCAATGAAATAACTTCCTCAAATCAAACCCAAATATTAAATTCAAGCACGTGTTGTTCACAAACTAATGGTCTGCCAAAGATGAGGGAAGAAAATTGATTCTTAATGTGGTCAACACCATCGATGGAAACGGAACTTCCATTTCTTTGTTGAATGGATATTGTAAAGGATATAATAACATGTTCTCAGACATAAAATCAGCATTGACGCAATATCTTAAACAATGAAACACAATGCATGACTATATCTCTAATAAGAAAAAACCAAATAAATTTAGTTTTCATAAGAAACAAACAATTGAAAAACGATTTATTAAACAGATCATGAACGATCTATTTTCTTCTAATAAAGTTAAGAAAGATCCAAGTGATTGCCGATGTCATTTTATTCAACTGCCGTTTGATTAACACGTATTTTATGTGCATGTTGAGTGTGGTTTGTGTGTGTTTAAGTCTCGATTCATGTGCTTAAAGGTTAGAAATGCTAGGTTTTCTTAACTTGTAGCATACATTCTACTTTTCTCGTTTCTTTCGGTTTTTGATCCATTTTTGTAAGAATTGGAAAGAGCATTCATGTGGCTAAGGATCGGAGGCTAGAAATGAGGAAGAATTGAGCTTAATTAGGGTGAAACCTAGGGTTAAAAATGTGGAAATTGAATTTATAAAGTTAGGTTTTCACTAGTTCAAGTTCATTTATGTTTTCCTCGTTCTCTCGAGTTTCTTTGTATCTTTTTACAGGTTTATGAAGAACTTAATTGGCAACTTTGATCATTCCATGTTGAAGAGGAGTTCGTTAGGAAGCCATAACAAAAAGCGGATCGAGAATCGGAGTTCGGACGAGGGAGAACGAGGTAAAACCGTAAAACTGCGCATTGGAGGTTGCTGACGTGGACCGGGCCGCGGCCCATTGGGCCGCGCCGTAGCCCGCGTTCAATCTGCCCCAACTCTGTCTACTCACGCAGTCTGGGCCGCGGCCCAATGGGCCGCACTCTGGCCCGCGTGCATCCCTTTTCTCCCTTTTATTTCGGGCTTTGACCGTTTGACTTTGGATTTTTGGATGATTTTCAATGTATTTAATCCTAAAATTCACCCCATTTGTATATCCTTTTGCACATTAATATTCCTAGAACCCTAGAAATATTTCCCTCTTTCCTTTTTAATATTTTCAAGATTTGGAAAGCATCACTTTGTGGATTCAAGATTCAAGACCATTTTCTTTTTCCTTATGAAATTCTCTTTCTTTTAAGCATGATTTCATTTATTTTTTATGGTTTAATTCCTTCAATTATGTCTAGCTAAATTTCCTTTGGTTCCAATATATGAAGATATGATCTAGATCACTAGATTTTTGGGTTTTGTTGTTGGATTTACCTTCTAATTCATATGTCTTGTGATTTGGGGCTTGATTTTATTGCATGATTGATTGGCCATCATTGAGTGCATACAAGGTGTTTGGTTAAATGCTTAGGAGGCTTTAGTTCATAACACTTGGAATCAAATCACACCATATTAGTAATTCTTGCTAGTAGGAGCTTCTAGATAATTAATTGAGCTATTTGGAGTTAATTTATGTATTTTGAGACCTAGCGGAGATAGATGTCATAGGTTAATCTACTAATATTGATTGTTTCGAGAGAAGAATTGATGTTTATCATATATAGAACTCCCATATGAATTAGATTAAAATGGCTAATCCATGCAAATTCTAAAACCTAGCCTCTAGTGGTTATCGGATTATATTTGGAACCAAGCTTTCTACTATTGTTTGTTAACTCTTGCTATTAGTTGTTATTTAGTTTGTTTCTTACTTTATATTTCTCATTAGCTAATCAAAAACACAAAAACATGTCACTTGTAAGTTTGAATATTAGTTAGATAATTGGATTACTACTTGAATCTTAAACGACCTAACATTCCTTGTGGATTCGACTCGATTATATTACATCGATTATTATTGCATCTCTCTCACCCCTAAAGTGAGGGTGGATCAATTTTTGGCGCCGTTGCCGGGGAATGTTTAGTTTGAGTTTCAATAGTTGATTTGGTTATTAAGTTGCTAATTCAAGCATTTGTTTCTTTTAATTTTTGGTTTATAGGTTTATGCTCACTAGATCAAAGAAGGGCACGCCTCTACCTTTGAATCTAGAAGTTGAAAAGCAACATAAGAGGGACAATCGAGCTAAAAGAAAAGTAATGGGAGCTAATCATCAAGCAATGGAAGCTCTTATGAAAGAGATGGAAGAATTTCGTGCATGGAAGGATGAGCAAGAAAGAAGGGCGAATGAGGCTTAACCACCTCCTCTCAACCATATGTTCCAATCTCCAACGGAACAATTTCAAGGAGGAGAACGGGGGATGATCAATGCCAATAATTTTGAGCTCAAATCCGGACTCATCCAAATGGTGAAGAGTGAGCAATTCGGTGGAAGTCCTATAGAGGATCCAAACGCCCACCTTGGTATGTTCCTTGATATTTGCGATACTATCAAGCTTAATTGAGTTTCAAATGATGCTATTCGCATGAGGATGTTCGGGTTTTCTCTACGGGACCGGGCCAAGGATTGGTATAAAGGACTAAACAAAGCTAACATTCACACATCGGATGATCTATGCAAGGCTTTCCTCTCTAAATACTTCCCACCATCCAAAGCTCAAAGGCTTATATCCGATATTTCATACTTCTCTCAACAAGGTGATGAAACTTTGTTTGAAGCATGGGAGAGGTATCGAGAGCTTCTTAGAAAATATCCTCAACATGGCTTCATGGAAGGTCAACAAATTATCACTTTTTATAGTGGTCTCACACCACACACAAGACGCATCGAGGATGCTACTTCCGGAGGATGTCTAGTGAATCGAAATGCCAAGGAAGCCTTGAGGATTATTGAAGACATGGCCGCCAATAGCTCTCAATGGCCAATGGAGAGGACCCCTTCTAGGAAGGTTGCTTCTATTGATGATGAGAAGTTCGATGCATTGGCAATAGAAGTTGCTAATATGAAAAAGTAATATGAAGAAGAGAGGAAAGCTCAATCTCAAGCTCAAGTTCAAAGTGTTCAACAATATCAAGAGAACTTGAAATCTAGTGGAAGTGAAGACTTGAATTTTGTAAACCAAAGGCAATATGGAAATTTCAACAAAGGGGGTTTCTAAGGACAACAAGGAGGATTCCAAGGAAGGCCACAAGGAGGCAATTCTTATGGTTATCAAGGAGGCTATCAAGCCTATAATCCAAACAACCGGAATCATCCCAATCTCTCCTACGGAAATCCTAACAACGCTCAATTGCCACCTCCCGGATTCTCCATTTATCAAGGAGCAATTGAAGAACCGAAGAAAACATCTCCTTCTATTGAGCAACTTGTCCAACAAATGACAAATCAACAAAGCTCGTTTATCACATAAACAGGACAAAAAGTGAGTGCATTGGAGAATTCTCTCACCTCTTTGACAAAGCAAGTGAAGATGATGGAGGGCCAAATAAGTCAAATGGCTAACCAAGCCACCACCCAACATACTCCGGGAAAGTTTCCAAGCAATACGGAGGTCAATCCAAAGAACCAATGCAATGCTATCACATTGAGGAATGGAAGAGCCTATGAGAATCATGCTACATCTGGAAGTGGAAAAGAAGTCCTTGTTGAAGATATACCTTATGAGGAGTCTCCTACCAATGAAGAGAATTCAAGGAAAGAAGTTCAAGGAGAAGCTCCTAAGGCGGTTTTAGTAGAGACTCCTCTCCCTACCAAGGATGTTATTACGAAGGCTCCATTTTCTCATCGTCTAGCCAAGCATAAGGTTGACAAAAAGTTGATGAGATTCTTGGAGATATTCAACAAAGTACAAATCAACATTCCCTTGCTTGATGCACTCCGAGATATGCCCGGATATGTGAAGTTCTTGAAGGATGATGTTGCTAATAAGAGAAAGTTTGGTTCATTTGAAACAATTAGCCTAACAAAGGAGGTTAGTGCGGTGATTCAAAGGAAAATGCCTTTGAAAAAGAAGGATCCCGGAAGCTTCACAATAGCATGTGTGATTGGAGGGAAAAAGTTTGGGAATGTCCTATGTGATCTTGGAGCTAGCATCAATTTGATGCCATTGTCTATTTTTAGAAGATTGGATATTGGAGAGATCAAACCTACTTCTATTTGTCTCCAAATGACCGATCGTTCCATATCTTATGCTCAAGGAGTGGTTGAAGATGTATTAGTGAAAGTTGAGGAGTTCATCTTCCCCGCGGATTTTGTTATCTTGGATATGTCGGAGGACAAGGATATGCCCCTCATTCTTGGGCATCATTTTCTAGCAACCGAAAGAGCTCTTATTGATGTGCAAGATGGGAATCTCACGTTTAGAGTTAATGAAAAGACCGTCACTCTTTCAATCTTTGATGCTATGAAGTGAGGAGATGACTCAACCTATGAGGAATGCAATTCAATCACCACCTTGCCTACATCTATGGCAAAAGATCTCACGGAAGAAATCATCGCTAATTCTTTCTATTCTTATTCCGATTTGGATGATGCTTGTGATGATTTGTTGGAGTCTATTGCTTATTTGGAAGCAAATCAAGGATCATGAAGGATGAGGTTCATTACCTTGATATCAACCAACCGGGAGAGAGTGGGAGTTCAACTAAGGTGGAATCTTCTTCAAACACTTCTCAAGAATTGAAACCTCTTCCCGATCACCTAAGGTACGCCTTCCTTGGTGATAATGACTCTTTACCCGTAATTGTGTCACAACACTTGTCAGAGTTCGAATTGGACAAGTTATTACGTGTCCTTAGGGAGTTTAAAGATTTTATTGGTTGGTCTATTAATTATATCAAGGGTATTTGTCCATCTATATGCATGCATCGTATTCTATTTGAAGATGATTGTCGTCCTAAGGTTCAACCTCAAAGGAGGTTGAATCCGGTCTTGCAAGAAGTGGTGAGAAAAGAGGTGTTGAAGTTACTAGATGCGGGAATGATTTATGCCATCTCGGATAGTGAATGGGTGAGTCCTACCCAAGTTGTTCCGAAGAAAGGGGGGATGACTGTGGTTAAAAATGAGAATGATTAGACTATTGTTACAAGGGTTGCCACCGGATATTGAGTATGTATCGACTATAGGGCTTTGAATTCGGCTACAAGAAAAGATCACTTTTCTTAGATCAAATGTTGGATCATTTGGCGGGCTATGAGTACTATTGCTTTCTTGATGGGTATTCGGGATATGATCAAATTGTCATAGCCCCGGAGGATCAACACAAGACAGCCTTTACATGCCCTTATGGAGTATTTGCTTATAGGAGAATGCTTTTTGGGTTATGTAATACTCCGGCTACTTTCCAAAGGTGCATGATGTCTATCTTTGGAGGTTTGATTGAAAATATTATGGAGGTATTCATGGATGACTTCTCGGTTTTTGGGAAGACCTTTGATTCTTGTTTGGATAATCTCACAAAGGTGTTGCAAAGGTGTAAAGACACTTCTCTTGTCTTGAATTTGGAGAAGTGTCACTTCATGGTTAGAGATGGAATTGTGCTTGGGCACAAGGTGTCTAGAGATGGTTTGGAAGTTGATAGAGCCAAGACTGTTGCTATAGAGAAGCTTCCACCCCCTACAAATGTGAAATCAATCCGAAGTTTCCTTGGTCATGCGGGGTTTTATAGAAGATTCATTAAGGATTTTTCAAAAATCACAAAGCCACTTTGTGATCTCTTGCAAAAAGATATGAAGTTTGTCTTTGATAAAGAATGTTTGAAAGCTTTTGAGACATTGAAGAAAGCACTCATCTCTACTCCTATTTTAATTAAGCTCAATTGGAGTGAATCTTTCATATTGAAGTGTGATGCAAGTGATTATGCTTTAGGAGTGGTTTTGGGGCAAATGAGAGATAAAGTGTTTCGGGTCATTCATTATGCTAGTAGAACCTTGGATGGTGCTTAAAGGAACTACACAACAACCGAGAGGGAATTCTTGGCCATTGTCTTTGCCTTTGACAAATTCTGGTCATATCTTGTTGGGAATCACACTATTGTCTATTCAGATCATATGGATATACGACATCTCATAGCAAAGAAGGATGCAAAGCCTCGATTAATTTGTTGGATTCTTCTTCTACAAGAATTTGACATGGAGATTCGTGATAGAAGAGGAGTGGATAATGTGCTAGCCGATCACATGTCAAGGCTTGAAAATCCGGTTGAAGGTGAAGATTTGAGATTGAATATCAATGAGTGCTTCCCGGATGAGAGAATTATGGTCTTGAAATGTAAGGATTCTTGGTTTGCCGATTTTGCTAATTATTTTGTGCTTTGAGAGTTGCCACCAAATCTCTCGGATTATCAAAAGGCCAAATTCCTTAGAGATGTGAAGTTCTACTATTGGCTAGATCCATATTTATGGAGAAGATGTGCTGACGGTCTTATTAGAAGTGTATTATGGATGGTGAATGGCTCAAGATTATTGAAGATTATCATGAGGGACCAAATGGGGGTCATTTTGGGGTAAATGGTACGGCTTGGAAGGTTTTTCAAAGTGGATTCTATTGGCTTTCGATTTTTAGGGATTGCCAATCATATGTGAAGAATTGTGATAGGTGTCAAAGGATGGGAAATATCACAAAGAGGGATGAGATGCCTCAAAACATCATGGTTGAGGTTGAATTGTTTGATGTTTGGGGGATAGACTTTATGGGACCATTCCCTAATTCTTGTGGTTTTTCTTATATTCTTCTTGCTATTGAGTATGTTTCAAGATGGGTCGAAGCCATTCCAACTTCGACTAGTGATTCCAAGGTTGTGATCAAGTTTTTGAAGAAGAACATATTAACTCGGTTTGGAACTCCAATGGCATTGCTTAGTGATGGGGGGTCTCACTTCAATAATAAGTGGTTGGGAAGTGTTCTTGCTAAATATGGAGTGAAGCACAAGATTACCTCTCCTTACCATCCTCAAGCCAATGGTCAAGCCGAGCTTGCAAACCGGGAGATCAAGCAAATTTTGGAGAAGACAATCACTACTCGAAAAGATTGGGCAAAGAAACTAGATGATGCTTTGTGGGCCTATCGAACCGCCTATAAAACCCCCATTGGTATGTCTCCGTATCAACTTGTGTTTGGAAAATCTTGTCACTTGCCTTTGGAGATTGAGCATAAGGCATTTTGGGCTATAAAGAGGATTAATTTTGAGTTTATGGAGGCCGGATTGAATAGGAAGAATCATCTTGTAGAGCTAGAAGAATGGAGAAATGAGGCCTATGAAAATTCTCGGATTTACAAGGAACAAGCCAAGAAGTTTCATGATTTGGAAATTCGAAGCAAAGTGATCATTCCGGGTGATGAGGTTCTTCTCTTTAACTCCCGTCTTCATCTTTTCTCCGGAAAACTCAAGTCAAGGTGGACCGGTCCTTACATTGTGAGTAAGAGTTTCAAGAATGACACATTCAAACTTCTCAAGAATGATGGTTCTACCTTTGTTGTTAATGGACATCGACTCAAGCTCTATTTCAATTCGAAGAAGTTTAAGGAGGAGTCGACCATTCTTCTTAATGATGCTTGATATTGGAGGCTATGTCGAGCTAACGACGTTAAACAAAGCGCTTGTTAGGAGGCACCCTAACACGTATCCTTTGCATTTTTCTTGAATTTCCTTTGAATTTTCCTTGAATTTCGTTTGCATTTTATTCGTAGTTTTATTTTAAGAATTTTGTCTCATTTTAACTAGGTAAATTTTAGTTTATTTCTTTCTAAATTAAAAAAAATAATATATATATATATATATATATATATATAAAAAATTGAAAATTCGAAAAATGGGCTGGGCCGCGGCCCAACGGGCCGTGCCATGGCCCGCGGCTTGGAGCTACACCTGCAGAAGATCGCCGCGGCCTGGAGCGCGGTCTGTGGCCCGCGTGATGGGTCGCGCCCACGGCCTGACCCGGCTGCTGGCTCCGGGTCGCACCTGATTCGTTCGGGCCGCGGGCTGGGCCGGGTGAGCTCCATTTCCTCTTTTCTTCCTCATTTTTTCAAAGAACATTCACATCCCCCATTTCTACTCATTTTCATCTCTTTCTCACTCTAAAACACCCAAAATTCTCCATTTTCAATCCTAAATTTCTCTTTTTCTACTTTGAATCTTGCCAAACCCTTTCATATACTCATTACCCATTCCAAAACCTACATTTTGAGCCAAAGAAATCAAATTTTCACCCCATTTTTCATAAAAAACGAAAATTAATTTTTCTTGTTTAAAGAGTTGAGTTTCTTCTAACTTCTTCAAGAATATGAGGTAATGTGCTCTACACTCTTGTTTTTATGAATTTCTACTTCCATTCTATGCATTGGCATGATTTTTAAGCTTATCATTTGTTGGAATTAAGTAGAAATTCAAGCTTAGATATTTCTTGAATATTGGAGGCATTCTTGAACAAGAAATGTGATATAAGCATGAATTGCATTGCTTTAATTCTTATCTTTAGGAATTATGCTATATATGTATATATTCTTGAAATGGTAGAATGGGTTTGAATGATTTGTGCATAAATGTTGAACATGTTGGAATGGATAAGCTTGAATGTTGGTTAGGATTCAACTCTTGAATGCTTTAATGCTTGAAGGGACCATGAGTTAATGATTCATTTGGATTTGGTTTGAGTGTTGTAATGTTGAATGATTTCATAGGTGATGAGTATAGAAATTCATTGATGATATTGGGCACATAATGAGTACTTAGCATAATTTTGAGCTTGAATTTCTCTATGAATTTTTGATGGTATTGGCACATAGTGGGAGATTTCCTTGAAAATGTTTGAATATTCATTGAGGAATGGTTAATGCTAGATGATGTTGAAGTGCTTTGATGAAGACAACATATTCATTTTCATTAATTTCATTGTGTAGGGACAAAGGAAAGTCAAAAGCAACATCATCCAAGGTTTCCTCCAAAGCACCTCCATTAAAGAAGTTGAAAGGAAACACCTCTTCAAGGAGCTCGGATCCCACCACTCCGGAATTCTATGATCTTTTCATTGATGAACCCGAATATCGAGCAAAATTTACTAAAATTTTGGCAAGAGGAATTGAGTCAACAAGATTTCCATCAAAGAAGGTGTTAGTGGAGCTCGGATTGTTTGATAATGTGAAGATTTTATTTGCAAATATTGGTTGGGCGGACTTCCTTGAAGATGAGCTTTGTGATAGACACACTTGTAAAGAGATCGTTCTTGAAGGGTTGAGCACCATAGTCTACTCCGATGAATTGGTGAATGGAAATCCGGGCATTTCACTTCAACTTGGAGGAGAGAGGCATAATTTCTCGGAGAGTAGACTCAACAATATCTTTAATGTGCCTCACTATGGTAACAAGTACTATGCGGGATCATCCAATGTTGAAGATTTTTGCCTTACCTGGTGGGAAGAGATAATGAGTTTCGAGCGGGCCAATCAAAGTCAAATGATATCCGAAATCCCGTCCTTCGCATGGTCGTAAAGATTCTCAGCCATTCCATTCTTGCAAGGCGGGAGAACACTTCCATTCGAGGTGAAGAGCTCTTCATACTCCATTCCATGCTTACCAACACTAAAGTCCACTTTACCCACTTGTTGATTCCTCAACTCCTAAAGCAAGCAAGTGTTTTGAAAGGAAAGGTGAATATTGGAGGGATGCTTAGTCCTTTGGCCAAGAGCTTAAGTGAAGATGTCTTTGGATGGCCTCCGTTTGATCAACGTCACCTTCTCGATTTTCCAAGCTTAAGGATATCTGATTTCTTCACACAAAGAAGGCTCCATTTTTCTTTATTCTCAAAGATGGCTCAAGATTTCCTTTACCTAATGAGAGGAGGATCTTGGACACAAACATGATGTAGATGGGTAATTGGTTGTTGGATACTCCAATTCATTTGAGCATCATAAGCAATAAAATCTTCAATTATGATGCAGAAAATGCCTATAGCCTTGCTATTGTGGAGAGTGAAGGTGATGATGAAGAGATGGAAGCACCACATGATGAGATGGGAGGAGGATCACATGGAGCCCACAATGAGAGGATCGATGCTCTAGAGAGGAGGATGAATCACATGGAAGAAAGTTTCCATTCTTTTCAAGAACAAGTGACCGGTATGAGGGGAGATATCACCGAGATTCGAAGCACTCAACTGGAAGAGGTTGAAAGGAACACAAGAATAGAAAGGAACACCACTTCTATGAGGGAACTTTTGGAATAATTTAGAGATTATCAAATCTCTCAAGGGGTCACATGGCCCCCGGCACCCCCCTCTTAGCTTGGACCATTTGTGAGTGTGATTTAAATTCTTTATTTATCTTTCCCTCCAAACTTATTTTCTAATTTATTTTCTAAAATAAGTTTGGGGGAGGGGTAGGATAAGGAATTTAAATCACTTAATTTTCATGTGTTTCCATTCTTTACTTGTCTTTCATTTAGTTGTTGTGTTTTGGTGTTTAGTTTGGATTTGGTACTTTGTTTGGTGATTTTATCTTTGGTACTTTGTTTGGTGATTTTATCGTGGTGGAATATATGTGTTTTGGATGGTCGTTTTGGATGAGTGCTTGGTTGGTAGTTGATTGTGAAGTGTTGGTTTGATGAAGAGGGTGAGAAATTTTTGAAAAGAAATTGTGTTATCATGTGAGTGGAAAAGTTGATTAAAAGTTTTGTTGGTTTTGATTGGAGTTTGATTGAGAAATTTTTAGTGTATGATGTTTGTGAAAAGATGAGGTGAATTGATGAAAACTTTGATTGGGGCTTTAATGAAGAATTTTTAGTTTGAATGGATTTGTTTGAGATTGGGACTTGAATGCGAAATTCTTGAAAAATTGAATTTTTTTTTGAATTGAATAATGAATGTATGCTTGCATGCTTGAATGTGAAAGAACGGGTTTAATTTCTCAAGTGTTTTGGGTGAGATGCCAATGATTGATGCTAAAATGGTGACATTTTTTTTTTTTGAAATTTCTCAAGTTTAAGTTAAGCATGATTAGGGTTATTTCACTTGAATATCTTGGAAGGATTGATCTTGGGCACTTAGACTCTAGACAAAAAGCTTGAGAGGATTTTGAGCCTTAAACTATGCATTTTACATAGTGAATATCCTTTCTTGAGAGCTTGATCTTGCATTGCATTCTCTTTACTAGAACTTGCCTGGATACTCTTGTGAGAAGTATTACATGTTTGCATAATTAGGAGATGATCTTATGCCATCATTTCATAACCCATAATCCCTAAACACTAACCTATCTTTCATTACCATTGTCGTCCCATTTTGAGTCTTGAATATAGCCTTTTCTTCTTCAACCGGATGATAGGGGGTGAAGGATGGTTAAGGGAATCTTGGTGAAAGTTGAAAATTCATGAAGAATGGTGGGTGATGGTGAAGGGTTTTAAAAATGTTCTTTGAGTTGAAAGAACACTCCTATAAGCTCAATGTTAGAAAAGAAAAAGAATAAGAATAAAGTTCTTATTGAAAAAAAAAGAAAGAATAAGAGCATAAAGGAGTGTTTCTTTAGATATTTGGTAGAAGCTTGAATTTTCATTTGATGAAAAGGGGTTGGATAAGGTAGAAGATGAAGAATTTCATACTTAGAAAGGTGAAGAAAGAAAGTAAGAGTACTTGAATGAAAATTGAAGTCACTTAGCCTAAAATTTCCATACCTTAACCAATGCCCCTACATTACAAGCTTAATAAAGACCTTTTTTATCCTAATTTGTGCATGCATTGTAGTACGAGGAACTTGAGTTGATAGGCAAGCTTATGGTTAAAGATGTGTTTTGCATGATTTCGATGAGTGCTTACCTTTTTCCATATATTGAGTGATCGAGTGATACACTTCTTGTGAGGTTTAGGGTTGAATGTGCTTGAGTGATTGATTTCTAAGTTAGGATGGTGAGTGATTTTATGAATGTTTGGCTTGACTTGAGAATTTCCTTGAACTAAAGGTTTTTGAGATGGTATGAGGCATCAAGGAACTCAAAATGCACACCCTATACGTGTTAAGTGTTTTGATTGTTTGTTTCATTGTTCGGGACAAACAATGGATTAAGTTTGGGGGAGTGATTAACACGTATTTTATGTGCATGTTGAGTGTGTTTTGTGTGTGTTTAAGTCTCGATTCATGTGCTTAAAGGTTAGAAATGCTAGGTTTTTTTAACTTGTAGCATACATTCTACTTTTCTCGTTTCTTTTCAGATTTTGATCCATTTTTGTAAGAATTGGAAAGAGCATTCATGTGGCTAAGGATCGGAGGCTAGAATTGAGGAAGAATCGAGCTTAATTAGGGTGAAACCTAGGGTTAAAAATGTGGAAATTGAATTTATAAAGTTAGGTTTTCACTAGTTCAAGTTCATTTATGTTTTCCTCGTTCTCTTGAGTTTCTTTGTATCTTTTTGCAGGTTTATGAAGAACTTAATTGGCAACTTTGATCATTCCATGTTGAAGAGGAGTTCGTTAGGAAGCCATAGCAAAAAGCGGATCGAGAATCGGAGTTCGGACGAGGGAGAACGAGGCAAAACTATAAAACTGCGCATTGGAGGTTGCTGACGCGGATCGGGCCGCGGCCCATTAGGCCGCGCCGTAGCCCGCGTTCAATCCGCCCCAACTCTGTCTACTCACGCGGTCTAGGCCGCGGCCCAATGGGCCGCGCTCTGGCCCGCGTGCATCCCTTTTCTCCCTTTTATTTCGGGCTTGACCATTTGACTTTGGATTTTTAGATGATTTTCAATATATTAATCCTAAAATTCACCCCATTTGTATATCCTTTTGCACATTAATATTCTTAGAACCCTAGAAACATTTTCCTCTTCCCTTTTTAGTATTTTCAAGATTTGGAAAGCATCACTTTGTGGATTCAAGATTCAAGACCATTTTCTTTTTCCTTATGAAATTCTCTTTCTTTTAAGCATGATTTCATTTATTTTTTATGGTTTAATTTCTTCAATTATGTCTAGTTAAATTTCATTTGGTTCCAATATATGAAGATATGATCTAGATCACTAGATTTTTGGGTTTTGTTGTTGGATTTACCTTCTAATTCATATGTCTTGTGATTTGGGGCTTGATTTTATTGCATGATTGATTGGCCATCATTGAGTGCATACAAGGAGTTTGGTTAAATGCTTAGGAGGCTTTAGTTCATAACACTTGGAATCAAATCACACCATATTAGTAATTCTTGCTAGTAGGAGCTTCTAGATAATTAATTGAGCTATTTGGAGTTAATTTATGCATTTTGAGACCTAGCGGAGATAGATGTCATAGGTTAATCTACTAATATTGATTGCTTCGAGAGAAGAATTGATGTTTATCATATATAGAACTCCCATATGAATTAGATTAAAATGGTTAATCCATGCAAATTCTAAAACCTAGCCTCTAGTGATTATCGGATTATATTTGGAACCAAGCTTTCTACTATTGTTTGTTAACTCTTGCTATTAGTTGTTATTTAGTTTGTTTCTTACTTTATATTTCTCATTAGCTAATCAAAAACACAAAAACATGTCACTTGTAAGTTTGAATATTAGTTAGATAATTGGATTACTACTTGAATCTTAAACGACCTAACATTCCTTGTGGATTCGACTCGATTATATTACATCGATTATTATTGCATCTCTCTCACCCCTAAAGTGAGGGCGGATCACCGTTGCTCAAATTCTGCCAGAGAGAAATATGAGGAATTTTGATCGTGTTTTGTTTGTTTTTGGAAGAGGATGAATTTTGGTTGATATTTGGGAAAAATAAATACAAAGATTACAAACTAAATACACTCTTGTAATGGAATGCAGAAAAACTTCCGATGCCTCAACATCTTAAAAAAGAAAACTGCTAGGAGCGCTCGGAAAAAAAAAATAAAAAAAAAAGAAGCTAGTTCCATAACTGTTGAATTTGCCAGACAGGGGGGGGGGGGGGGGGGAACTGACAATTCATTTTGTTATAATATGTAGATAGATTTCATTATTGTTAACATCTCTATGAGGCATCAGAAATGAAGGCAGAAATATGTCATATTTCTAAATGAAAAAAATAGTTTAGCTGACTCAATTTATGAAGAAGCATTAGCCTTAAAGGGGGAAAAAAAAACTTTGAAACTAATGCAGACCTTAAAAAAACAAAGAAAGTTACAACAAGCAAAGAAAAGAAAGTGAAATACGGGGTATGAATAAATGTCTAAGTGAGATGAAAGAAATTCATTAAAGTGTTCGAACGTTTACTTCTTCAACCACATTTCTTTCATGTTTCAATGCAAGAACAAACGTACAACAGTCCAAACTACTAAAAAACATGGTTCATAATGTCCCCTTCATATTGAAGTTCTTCAATAACTAAATCAATGTTGAAGCCACAAAGTAAAAGTTAAAGCTCCAAGAATTAATATTTCAAACAATAAAAGCCCAAATATATGAATTCAATAGTAAAAATAAGTCAAAGTATAATTTCCATAACCAATGACAAACTTAGCCATAATTTTATTGATTACAATAAATAAAGTTACACATCAAATATGACTCTATATTGTGTACAACATCATTCATCTGTAGAAGAAGACATTGTCGTTGGATGTAAGGTTAGGTCCTCATGAAAAGCAATAAATTTATACGTATTTACTCTTGGAGAAAACATGAGTTTGGCTACTGATTTGCTCCAACATGTAGACAAAATAAATAATATCCGAACTATAAACTATAATCATGACAACAAAAAATTCAGAAGGACAGTAGGAGCAAAATGTTCACGTTACCTTAGGAGCTCTCGTGAGCGCTCTCCGCTCTCTGATAGAGATATTGAGTACCAGCTTCTGCACCTTAATTTTTCTCATTGGATTCGAAAATTTCTTCTCTGAAGCCTAAAGTAGAACATATACTTGCAAAATCAGACATTTCAATCATGACTCGAATAATAAGGAACATGTTCTAGAAAATGCTAAGGTGCGAAAGCATTAAGAAAAGGAAGACTAATTTCAATTCTCAAAGGAAGACTAATTTTTATCTAAGACGTGAGATACTCACAAATCAACCTACAACCCAAAAAATTAGCAAAAATTGAATATCAGTAAGGAATCATCCTAATATCAAATTAGGCACCAACTGCAAATCCCAAAGTTTCAGTAGAAACAAAAAAGAAGCCAGCTTTACCAAAATCTCCCACAAAAAATTAAATCAGTCATAAATTTTTTGAACCAAAACGGAATATTGGCAGAGCTCTTACAAATTTCCACTCAGAATCATTCATCCCAAATATTCTCAAAACCTCTCATTTCGAGATCACAAACACATAATACAATCTCAATGCTTTGTTGTTTCAACAAAATGACTCATATAAGAAAAAAAAGGAGGAAGGATATCTCACCATACCAGAAAGATTTCTTCGGTTTCATTCTTAATTTGTAAAAATCGATCTGCATCTGGTTGCCTCTTTTGAATAATGAAGAATTTGTGCCCCACATCTATTGGATTCTGTATGCTTCGTCAATTTCTCTTTGATTGGAAATTTTCTTCTTCCTTCCCTTCTCCTATGAAATACGCCGCCTAACATTCTCCATGTCTCTTTGCTTCTACTCTGTAAAACCTAACAAGGAGGCCGATGAAATTTGGGGTTTTGAAAAGTTGGGTTTTGGGAGAGGTGAAGTTTTTCAAAGAGATGGAATTATGCGAAGAATAATAATAGGCCATGTTTTGGAATTATCGTGGAAGAAGGGTCACTGCCTGTTGAAGAATGTGGAAGATGAACGTGGAGAAAAAAAAGGAAAAGACAAAAACTTGGGTGAGGTCGGTCACATAGTGTGGCCAGGTCAAAGTGTCAATCTTTATACAAAAAAGTGTTAATCTAACTATATTACTATATTATAAAAAGTGTCTTGGTTACAAAATTTGATATACCTATTATGCCCTTAATATTATTAATAGGATAAATTATTAGAGTATTTATATTATCATTAGAATAAAAATAAAATATATGTAGATATGCATTAAACAATACGATATACTCCGTATACAATATATGTTCATTACCTAATCACCTCCAACAAGGAGAAGAACAAAGCTAATACCTACTTTATAACGAGGAAAGAAATTAAAAATTATTTTACTTTTTGAGATATAAACACAAAACAAATTGAGTACGCCTATTTGTAGTTGATCATTCATATTATTTTCTATGGTTATACTTACTAACAATGATAAACAATATTTCTTGAGAAATTATGAAACAATTAGTTCAATGATGCCTACAAACTTTAACGAAATTTTATATTATGTTGTACCAACTTTTTCTTTTCTTGAAATATTTCAATGTTTAAAATCATTAATTTAGTACCAACAATTAACCATTATGGCTAAAATGTTACATATTTCAGGATCTATAATAGATAATGATTATCAACACCATGCAATTTTGAAAATTTTATAAAAGATAGGAAATAAAATTGGAGTTTTATCTTTTTGTCTTACTCTTTACATTTTATTAAAGTTAATAATATATAATTAATATTAATTCATTGAGCATTTAACATCAGTCATTTATTTATTAACAACAGTGGCGACTCCAGAATTTAAAATTTAGGGGTGCAAAAAAGTATTACTGTATATAATATTAATAATACCATATTATAAGATGTCAACAAAAATAGTAAAATTACAAATATACTTAATTGACCGAACAATCATGAAAAATTAATTTTTCATGCTATTTCGCAACTTATTTTTGACATAAATCATTTCGGAAAATACTCTCCCGACACTTGCAGTAGCAATTGGAAAAATCAACACCAACTTAATAAGCAAAAATACTAGAAGATAAGTCACATGTCTATTTGTTAACATTAATAATGTTTTAAAATTTATTATACTTATTTAAAATGGATAAACATAAATATACATAAATATATATAGTATATAATAGTAGTAAAATATATTTTTTTGGGGGTACAATTGTACCCCCATTGCTCCATACTGGAGTCGCCGCTGATTAACAACATATACTCTTGTGGGGGCTACCCCATCGCAACTCATTTTATTCTTTCTACAACTACAATTTAAAAGTACACCTTAAAGTGAAACCCCTATTCCACTCACGTAACAACCTATCAATTGATACCTTAAAACTTATGTTGCCCCTTCATAGACAATAAATTCACAGACATGGAGAGCAGTTTGTAAAAAATTAATTATGGTACTACAAGAGGTTATACATGCAATAATATATATAATACGGATCAATTTAATTCTTATGCAATAGGTTCATTAATTGTTCTTTATATTTGGTATTAATAAGAGTTTAGGTTTAGGTCAGGTAACATAAGAGTTTCACCAAATCAAGTATTGTCCAGTTTCAATTGTTTGTCGAATGCGTTTTGGATTGAAGAGTTTTTTTTATTTTTTTATTTGAAATGTGAAAAAAGAAACTGAGAGAAGAGTTATTAGCGTCAAAGTTCAAGTTGTGCGGCTGAAGATGAACCAATAACATATTCATTTCTCTAACTTGTAATTTACTTCACGAAAAATCTCAATTTTACCATTGACTGTTTAGAAGCTTCACTTTTGTTCATCAAAAAACCTTATCAAAGTTAGATCGAGAGTGTTTTAATCGTAACTGACAAAAAACCGACATACTTTCTAGGCACAAGGAGAGGTAAAATTATTAGTATGTCTTTTATTTTACCTCAATTACTTAAGTTTTTTTTTTTTTTTTAATGTTTTGCTTTTAGTATTATGTATTAGAAAGCTCATTTTGAAATACTAGGAGAAAGCTATGGAGATGAAATAGTTTAGGCTATAAAATAACGTATCAAGTCTATTTTATCACTTCTCTATTGCAAGATTCTTTTTTTATTGAGTTCTTTTATTTTCGATTAAGGAAGCTAGGGAAGGAGAAGGGTTTGTGTCCGACCGGCAGTAGAGGGTGGGAGGGAGAAGGGTTTGCTGGCGAAAAAAGAAAGGGCAAAAGAAGAAACACGAAAAAATTGTTGATTACTGTTCAACTATGAAAAACTTAAGGAGTGATTTTATGTCGAGCGGCAGTTTTTCACTGGCTATCAAGAAAATGTTTTTGGTATACCGAATAGGTAGAAAAGCCCCAATAATTTTATTTATCTAGGGTTACTGTGTTTACCAAACAACCCATTATTAGCCTTATGAAATTTAGTGTAATTTAGTGTCTTAAGAAAAATGAAGGTATAAAATCAACTTTGTATGGTATCTATCTTATTGATCAAACTTTATTGTACCAATGCTTTTTCCTATATGATAAGTATTTTGATAATAATCATAGGATGGAACGGGTGACATTTTTATTGCTTAAAAAATGGGTAAATTGCAAGAAATTACCCTATGTTTTGCTAAACCTACACAAAATATCCCTATATTTTTAATTTGCATAAAACACTTATGTGTTTTGAAAAACCCTACACACTCGGCTCTTCCATTGCAAGTTCTTGATGATTCTGGCCAAGGCTTGCAAACTCGAAGATACAAATACTATATACATGCACATAAAAAATGAGTTGATTAGTGTGATGAAATAGTTCCAAATTAAAAATATATAATTTGCTAAAATATGCGCTTTATTTCTTTTAAGGAAGTTTGACACTATTCTACTCTAGAAATTTAAATATATATATATATATATATTGGGTATTTGAAACTAGGACTTTAATTCAAATGTGGAGGGAGCATCATTTTATTTTTGTATATAGTCTTTACTGTCTAGAAAAAATAAAAATGTTTAAAACTGAAGTTCAAAATAAATAACTATTTTTCTACTTGGAGTTTGAGTTTTAAATCAAAATATTTGTACCAAAACCATTGAGAATCCCCATTCTATGGTTCAAAGATATCAAAATTCTCAGGTAAGCTTGATGATTGTAAATTTATATTTTTGTGAATATAAATGAAAAAATGGTTATAAAACATCATAAAGACAAAAATAGTTATTAGTTATTAGTATAAATTAATCATGTGTCACATGAACTATTAAACTAATTATAAGTAAAATCACTTGAATATAATTTGCATTATATTCAACGGCTACGCTTTTCTAATTTATGTCTAGAGTGAAAGAATATAAGCACATTATATTATCATATTTCTAATTATTTACTGATCACGAGTTTTTAAATATTACTATATATTTGTAAAGTGTGGTTGATGTATATCAAAATTAAAATTTACTGTTACAGTAATTTATATAATTTAATTGAATAACTTATTTTTTAAATATTTAACCATTTATGAATGGTATGTAGTGTATTGTAAGCTCACTATTTTTTTTATAAATTAATGCTTAATGACTTTTATCATGAAAAGAAAAAAAAATAATTTGATTGAACGTGCAACGCACGTTACCGCTGCTAGTATGAATAAAAGTGTCAATCTTTAACATAATTATTTTACGAATAAAATGCCAATTTTTAACAGTGTCAATCTTTAAAATGCTAATTTACAAGAATAAAAGTGCCAATGGCCGTCCGCACGGTGCCTCTAGCTGACCCAAGTGTCTCCCAAAAGAAAATATAAAACCGCTATTTTTACCGGGAAAAAATAACTGCTAAATTAGTTTTGTTTTAATATATTAATAGATTTGAGGGGGAGGGACCAATAGCTATACTAAGGGCAATAGTAAATATAGCTCAGGCCGGACTCCTATAATGGGCAATATGGAATACCAAACAATAGGATTACCCAGATATCAATATTTATCTCATGTTAACATACCTACTATACCAAACACACCCTGAATAATAAAAGAAATTATTTAATAATATTATTGTTTTTGAAGTAGAAATTATTTAATAATTAAAAAATTAAGATAAACAAGGAAGCAAGTCGGCCATTAGCTATTATTTAAGAACTTAATTAAATCAGATATGATTGAGTTTTGGAATGAAAGGGACCGAAGAGATTTGATGCTAATTAAGAAGAACTAGTTTGTATTCGGTCGAAATCGATAGAATTTTACTTTAATAATAGATTTTATAAATAAAAGCATTAAATAATACTACACTATATAGTAATATTATTGTTTTAGATGATAATATTTGTTAGAAACTGAGTATTTGAAGAACTTGCCGGGTGTATTACAACTCAAACAAAAGAAAGAGATTACATGTAAAATGAAGATTACAATGAGTTTACGAAATAAGAAACCAAACTAGCGAGTCAAAGAAAACCCTCTTTCAGCAAGACGAAATATGCCCCGGTAGTGCTCTCGGCTGTGGCCTATTATCTCCAAAGATATAACGGCTTCGTCTCTTAAGTAGCAGTACCGCAGAACTTAAGAGCTCCGGTGAACTGGAGAGTGGTCAGGAAAGAGCTCGAAAATAAGGAGAATATGCAGAGAGAATGAGAAGCTAATTGATGTTGGTGCGTCTATAAATGCCTAGGAAAATTAAATGCCATAATGGCATTAATCAGCCAAATGGCTGTTTCAGGCAGTTTTAGAGAGGTGGAGCTGACTACAACCTTCTAGAAGAGCTGTTACAAATTCATAAACGGGCTGGACGAGTGGGCTGGGTGATTGGGCTTCAAAAGATAATAAAATCAGTATTGAGCTCAAGATATATAACCGCAATTCACTATACTTTTGGAGGTTCAAAAAATATAGTACTCAAGGCCTAAGTACAATCCCACAAATAGTCCCAAAGACCACCCAAATGACCAATTGTCAAGATCCAAGTCCACGGCCACGAAATCCGAGGCCGAGGCCGAGCCAGCCATCCAGCCGGACGGACGGCGGCACTCGAGAGTCCAACGTTTCTTGCCCACTTGGCCCACTTGATACTTAGCCCACTTGTTTAATCACATTTAAATAAGATTACTTAAGGCTAAGTAATCAATATGAGAAAATCACCACTTCATTAATCAATGAAGTAAATACTCCACCAAACTCTAACATCTAATCATTTATATCTCACTCACCGAAGATCGATTTTGAGAATATAAATATACCACGTTCATCTATTCCGGGAGTATATTAATAATCTAATATTTAATTCAATAAATAAATTAAGTATTAATTATTATTATTTGATCAAAAGACCAAATTTCCAATAATATTATGATAATGTGTAGAGAAAATGTGTTATAAAGTCAGATTATATTTTATTAGAAAAATAATTTAATGCGGTGTAGTATTTATCAATTGTACTCTATTTATACGAATTAATAAATTATAAAAAAAAAAAAAAAAAAAAATCAATGAAATACTGGTGTCCCACAAAAGCTCCTCTATTTTTATTGTCCATTCATTTACCCGTACAGAATTAAGATACGAAGTTGAATAGTAGATAATATTTTCCATAACCACGTTTGATGAAGTGACATAATCGGTTGTTATTGTCAAAGACTACACAACAGTTCGTTCTAGCATTCATATCGGTGGGAAATAAAATCTTATGAAACAATATTTAAACTTTTAACAACATCCAACTAAAAATGAGAAAGAAATATAGAAACTCATACTCATGCAATACATTCAAATAAGTTTCTAAGCTGGAATCATATCAAACGTCTAATGAGTGGTGGAAATGTGAAGATTCTGGCATGTGATGCCCAATTCTCCAACTTTCCCCTTCCACATTTCTGCGTCCATAGTCTGGAAGAACCAGAGTTGAACTCGAAGGTCCAGATTTTCGATACTCTCTTGTTCCTCTAGAATCTTGATTGCTGAATTATTGGCTGATTCGCTGCAATCATACGTCTCAATTCTTTCGAGTGTGGGTATCTCTCCAATACCTGAAGGAATCTCCTCCAATTCAGACAAGTACCATAGAACAAGTGTCTCCAAAACTGGAAAGTTGGAGCTGTCTGCATCCCAGCAAACCAGATCACACTTTTCAATCTCCAAGTATTTCAAGGAACGGAATTTCTCTTCCGTACCCACATTCCACTCCTCTCCCACCGCTGCCTCCGCGCACAAATGCAGAATTTGGAGATGAGGCAACAAACCAATGATTGCCAGATCACTCCATGGAAGAAGACAACTGCGTAAACTGAGCTCCTTGAGAGAATTTGGCAATGTGAGAGTCTGCATCGACCCACCTACGTATCCCTTTTCTGTGCAAGAGAAATGTAGAGCGGCAAAGATTGTGCAGATGGAAATACGAACTTTCACCATCTTTCTCATCATTGTACACAATATACAATTCCTTAATGCTCGGCATTCTCCTGCAGACATCGTCTGTAAATGTGAGATTCCACACTCTCCTGAGCGTTTGTAAGTTCTGCAACACTACAACGTCATGAGGAGGAGGCTCGGGGAAACGAATCGAATACATTTCGATATGCCTTAGCTGCGGCATCTTCCAAATCTCAGGCGGTAGATGGAAAGGTCTTTCCATGAAGAATAAAGTTTGCAGACTCCAAAACAATGATAATGAGGAAGGAAGATTCGGAGGGTAGAGTTTCATTAGAATAGATTGACGGCCGCAATCGCATAACAAGCGCAAGTTAACATCTTGGCAAGTAGGCTTTACTGGCCGCACCATCACTCTCGGTAATCTTGATTTAAACGGCGCTTCTGTTTGGCACTGAAATATTAGAGGATCATAGAGCGATGGCAATGCAGTCGAAGCGTGGTCTTTTTTAGGGTAGAAACTTGATGTTCTTTGATCAACTATAAACTGACGCATCCCATCTATGTTTCTTTGGACACAATAGAAATTCTCCTTTTCTCCCCAACTCTCTTACAAGATCATGAACGTGACAAGTTTTGAATTTTTTGTTCAGGCTGAGATCACCAACGAAAAGGAGATTCCTATCAACAAGTTCCTTTGTGTGACTCTTCTATCAACGAAAAGGAGATTCCTATCCTTATGCACAACTCTCTATTAGTATTATGATGATGATGATAATGATGGAGGAAGAGAAATGGAATTTGTGAATCCAATTTCCTCTTTAACCTTTACAACTTTGCCCTTGATAGAATCCATGTCTTGAATTATCTTCTGCAGATTAGGTCCAATTTCCTTGATGGAAATTTCTTCGGTGGATCCATCACGAATTCGATACGCTGCTTCGACTTCGATTGCATCTTCAGCCTCATGAGCTACAACCGCAATTTGCCTCACCAAATCTTCTGCTTCTGTGCTGTCTACATCTGTACGGTTCTCTACAGTGAAGTCAACCTTTTCGCGAATCACAGCATCTGAATACCTCTCAATGAATTCTAGAAACAAATCAACATTTTCGCGGAGACATTCAAACTGGTATTTATCGAAACAAGTGGAAAGGCGAGGATGAATCTGGATCTGATCCATAGTATTCAACAAAGAAACTAGAGCTGCATAAGCTGCTGCCATTTCTAAGTTTTTTATGAGAATGGATTGAGCTGATCTCGTGATGAAAGAGTTGATTAATTTTTTTGTTATTGAGATGAGATGTTCAATAAGGGCTCGAGTTCCTCCATGGGCCGCCCAAAAAATTTGCCTGATAAAAAAAAAAAATAATAAATAAAAAAATAAGGGAACATCTTAATTACAGTAAAACCTCTTTATAGTCATATCTTTGGGATCATAAAAAAATATTCTTAAATGGGGGTTATTCCTAAATAGAGTTATAAGGTTTTTTTTTTTAAATGCATGTATATTATATAATGGTATAATTAGTAGATACATGTACATGTGTGTGTTTGGTGGATAAGATGAACCAAGATGAGGTGAATCATCTTGGTTCATCTAAGTGTTTGGTACCGAAATGAAATAAACTGGAGGGCCCGAGATGAAGCCCAAACCCGCTGCTATTTTACTGTTTTCGCTTGTTAACTCATCCGACGTTTTGGTCGGATGACTTCAACTCATTCGAACAGTAACACAACACTTTCTCTCTTTTACCATTTTACCCTTATGTATTTATACGATTTCAAATAATAATAATAATAACATTAATAAATAATAATAATAATAATAATAATAATAATAATAATAATAAAATAATAATAATAATAATAAATAATAACAATAATAGCAATTATTATAATAATAACAAGAATAATAATAATAATAATGTAATAAAATAATAATAATAATAATAAATAATAACAATAATAGTAATAATTATAATAATAAAAATAATAATAATAATAAAATAATAACTCAATAATAATAATAATAATAACAATAATAGTAATAATTATAATAATAACAATAATAATAATAATAATAATAATAATAAAAATAATAACTCAATAATAATAATAATAATAATAATATAATAATAATAATAACGTAATAAAATAATAATAATAATAATAATAATAATAACAAGAATAATAATAATAAAATAATAATAATAATAATAAAATAATAATAAATAATAACAATAATAGTAATAATAATAAAATAATAAATAATAACAATAATATTATAATAACAATAATAATAATAATAATAATAATAATACAGAGTAATAAATAATAAATAATAAAGTGTACTATTTAATCCCACGATAAAAAGTGAAATCGGTAGGGGTATTTAATAAGGGTAATTTGGTAAATCTAAGCCTTCATCTAGAGTTATGCATATTGTACCAAACACAAATATAATGTCATCTTACTTTTAATTTTTTGCTACCAAATGGAAATATGAACCCCTCATCTTGACGCTATTCACATGACTCATCTTTAGATGAGTTATCCTTCTACAACTTGAATGAATCACCAAACACTACCGTAATGTGTTGAACTTAATTGAACTAATTTACTCACGTAATATGAAAAGACAATACTCAAGAGTCACCCACCATAGATGCATGTACTTGCTTTTGATTGCTTTAATTTTTTCATCTATAAATACTATGTATAATACATTTTTTTTATCAATTACATCAAATCAACATTTTCTTCACGCATATAATGACACCAAAAATAAAAAGAGAACTCAAATGAGTGAAAAAATTCGTGTGGAGATGTGCAAAATGAAAGAATTATATCCAGGTTGGAAGCAAAAAGATTTTGCCAAGTGGTTGGAGGATACTCATAATCTTAAGCTATCGCAATCAGCGATATCGAAGGCGTTCAAGAGGTCAATCAACAATGACGATCAGCAGGCTTTAAGCTTACTCGACAAGTTGGAAATGTTTTGGGTTCAACAAGAAAGTGGTCATGTGGATGAGCTAATGCGCACACGCAAGTTGAAGGATAAGGTTACAACACAAAAGATTAAATCATTGTCACAATCAACCTTGAACAAGTATTTTAAATCAACTTAAATCTATTGTAAAATTATATATATTATTATGATTTATTCCTAAATGGAGGTGTATTTCTTTATGTTGGGACTTGAAAAATTATGAATTATGACAATATGGAGTTTATTCCAAATTATAACTAGTCCCAAGTTGGGACCATGAATTTTTATTCCTAAAGAGAGTTTATTCCTTAATAGAGTATTCTTTTTTAGAGATTTTACTGTAGAATACTTTGCAAATTAAAGTATACAACTAGTATTATTTATTGACTTCCACCGTTGATCCTGCTCATGAAATTCTTTATAGTCAAATTGCTTTCTCTTTTGAGATTCAATATATTTTGTGCTTTACCTTATCATTTTTTTTTCTTACTTTACATGTTACTTATTACCGCATCACTATTCAATTGAGATCCAAATGAAAAGTTCAAATCTGATAATATTCAATTGGAGAGGAGCTCACACACTCGATAATATTCAATTGGAGAGACGTCGATGAATACTGTGTTTTGAGAAATCTGACACTTCTATTTCGTGTGTTCATCATTTTTTTTTGGGAGGGGGGGGGGGGTTAGGGTTTATAACTATTGTACTTTTGGACGAACCTCAATGAAGACCATTCGATGTCTCCTCTTTTGCCAGTTTAGACGAAGAATAGGGAGTTATCCAGAATTTCAGTAAGGAACTTTTCCTTGTAGAGTTCATCAATGCTTTAATCTTGAAACAGGAAGAATCAGAAGCTTGGTTGCGGATTATGGGGTGCCATTGATGGTCTTACTCTGGACCGCAGCCTTGTTCACCATACCTAATCATGTCCCTTCTGGAATTCCTCGAAGATTATACAGTCCTCTTCTATGGGAATCACCATCACTCCATCACTCGACTGTGATCAAGGTACATTCTTCTCCATCTTCAAATAGCTCGGTTTTTTTAATGTTTCTGGCATTATCGAGCTAAAGATTTAAGTAATTGTATAAACAGGATATGGCTAAGGTTCCTCTGTTTTACATTTTTCCTGCATTCATTCCAGCTGTGAAAATTTAAACGCGAACTCTACGAACTGGTAGATTCGCACGAAGAAAAACTGAAAAGAATAAAAATCAAGACTGGAAATGAAGCAAAGTAGGAGTAATAAGTTTTCAGCTCACTTGGAATCATAATAATCATCTACAAGTCAGCCCTGAACTGAGATGGGAAGGTTTTGACTTGTGAATTCCATTTCTTGGATATTCTGAGTCCACATTTGTGCATCACTTTCATTGAAGAAGCCGAGTCGAAGAAGGTCTTGGTTTCCGAGATTCTCTTGTTCCTCTAGTATCTTAACTGCTGACATGGTGACTGATTTGTTGCAGTCACGCACACGTATTTCTCTCAGTGTGGGTATCTCTCCAATACCTGAAGGGATCTCTTTCAGTTGGAATAAACCCTCGAGAGAAAGCGACTCCAGCACCGGGAAACTGGAGCTCTCTGCAATCCAGTTAACAAGATCATTCCAGTAAAGAATGCATAGATGCTTCAAGGAAAGGAATCCCTCCTCAACACAAGTCCATTCGGTTACGACTGCTGCTTTATAACGCAATTCAAGAAACTGGAGACGAGGCAACGAGGCAATCATTGACATATCACTCTCCACAAGACAAACACCAAACAAAAACCAACTTCTTGAGTGAACTGGGCAGTCTAGGGTTCTGTACTAGATGGCCTACACGTTCGATTCCAGTGCCAATGTATTTTAGCGATTCGAGTTTATTAAAGTGCCAAATATTCTGCAACTTCAAATGCAGAATTGCCCCATTCATATCGTTATGAATATGCAAATACTTAATGTTGGCTTCCATTATTATTTTCTGGGAAGAAAAACTGTATTTTATCCCAAGCCTCGATGCCCCATTTATCATCCAATATGATCACATATCTTCTACCATATAAACTTTTATGCAACTTTTCAACTAGACTAGTATTTGTACCCGCACCAGTTGTATCTGAAACCATACCCGCATATATAGTTGTTCAAGTACGGAACTGCATCCCGCCAGCTACAGGCACGGTTCCCACATTTGGCCACCTCTAATCAAAGGTGAGGATCATTTACAATTAACTATTTATATATAGTAATATTATTATGAATTTTGGTGAAGCATAAATGATGTGCAAGAAAACGCTCTGCAAGGCATTGGGATGATTAGGTGCCGGTGCTTGAGATTCTCTTGGATTCAATTTAAAAGATAGTAATAAATTGGACATGATTATGAGTTGCTAGAAGCCTAGAACATGAGCTAAGAGGCTAAGAGGGATAAAATATGATTTGGGTCAAAGATAAAGGCCTTCATCAATTGATTGAGTAAAGTTAGAAAGATACCATACTCAATTACTGTCCCTATATCAATGGGACAAGAAGAGTAAAAAATATTCTCTTCGTATTCAAAACGTCTCAAATGTGGAAACATGACAGGTTGCACTCTTTTAAAAGTGATTTTTTCTAAAATGGAAAGTATAATGCTTTGAATGAGAAGTCTTAAAAAAGAAAATGAAGTACTAATAATCACAAGTACCAAACTTCTCTAGTAAGTTCCTCTTGAGAAGGTGAAGATCTTCTCCGGTATAAGCCATGCCATCGATCCACCTTGTCGAGGGAGGCGGCATAGTCCATCATGTACACAGCCATCTCCACATCAACTGCTTTTCCCAATTAACCTTGTATCTCCCTCACTTTCAAACTCTCGTGTTTCTGTCCAACTCCATTTCTGCACGTTCCGGTGTTCTTGACCAACCGCTCCCAAACTCTACCAACTGCCAACAAAATCACCAAACACGTGATTCAATCCAATTGATAATACAGATAAATTAGCAAAGAGAACTCACCTTTAAAACGATTTCACGTAGCAATGGTGCCGATTTTATGAGGGGTGTAAAACAGAGGATGCTACCTCCCACATTTTTGCCAATCTCAAGCACTAATTTTCTCAGCTTAGGCAATCTTGGGAATTCATATTCCATCCCAGTCAAATGGTCACATTCGAATGGCATCTCCCACGGTTCCTATTCAACAAATATGTAGAAAAGAATAAATAACTCGTTTGGTTGGCAGAAAAGTAAAGTTGGTTAGGAATGTGATTCTGCGAATGATTCCGAGGAAAATGATGCAATATAGGCTAAGAAAGAATGATTGAATTCATACCACTACCACTGTGTAAAGCTTTCAAAGTTTCTAACTGAGACAAACATCCAGATACATCTCCCAATTGTTGATCCACTAGTTCATGGAACGCGCAAGCTGCAAGCGACAGATGAATAAGAGACGAAATGCCATTCAACTTCGTACGAGCATATGCATAGTATGCAGATACTAATTCATACAAAACAAGATTCGGAGTGCTGATCTCGATCTTCCTTAAATCGTTGCAGCTGATCAACGCCAGATGCCTCAACCGATTTGCTTGGCAGCTCGGTCCGAAACTCTTGAGGCCGTTTGCCATTTCGACGTGCAGATTTTCAAGATTCGGACAGTTAGAGAATATGGATTCAATAGCCTCCCCGCTTAAATTCACTTGATTGAGAGAGAGTGACACCAGAGACAAACGACCGTGAGGGGGAACGTCCGGGAAATTGTATGCCAAATAATCAGACGTTTGAAATCGGAAGTTGTTCCACTTGCCATCTAGAGTATTAGCCTTGAAATTCAACTCCAGTTTTTGAACTGTCTTTCTAAATGCAAGCTCGATCCATCTATCGATGTCTTCCTGCATTGTTGATATCGATCCATTCTTACTATGTTATTCTTCCCCTAGATTTGCATCCGAAAATCTAAAGATAAAGAAAGAGAAGAAGACGTATTGACCATGTGGCGGTGTATTTATATCATTGGGGTACTTTAGCCGAGAATTCTAAAAAATAATTAAATTAAACTATTAAAAAAGATAAAAGATCGGATTTGGAGAAGCTTTTGCCAAGAGTTTTAGTCGTTCTTTTGCGTTGCTTTAAAACCTAAATCCGTCCTCGAATGAAAAGCGGCGAAAGTGAAAACCTTCTGATTTTTGTAAGACATACAAAATTAATACTTTTGTAAATACATTCTAATATTACCATATTACATTAGTAACCTTCAATTAAATTTATAATAAGAATATTATAAGCAAGGTGGGAGATCACATAAAAAAAGACATTTTCCGTAAAAATAGGAAGTGATCTACACCTTTTATTTGAAAAGATCTACGGCTAATAAATAAAGCAAATCTAAATTACTAACAGGGTTATGTCGAGTGAAGGTTAAATATGTAATATTGTTGTGTGAGTATGAATTTATGGCAATAATTTAATCCTTAAATAATGGCTGGGATTGCTCTGAATTTATCACGAAAATATTTTAAGTTATTTTATTTGTAATGATAAATTAGCATCAACCATTATTTACAATACAAAATTAGTTATTATTAATCCTCTGTTTTTTTTTTTTAATAAACGAATTCTCCTTTTTTATTTGGAAGCTGAAGTCATATGTTGCTTTATACAAATAGTAATGCATTATTCATATGAATCTAATTAAATTATACATCAAAATATTATATATTTTTTTTATGATATGTACTTTTCTTAATGCATTACAAACTATAAAATAATGCACTATTCAACATATTCTAATAAATTAATCTTTTTCTAAAGATATTTAATTATAATTTTTTACTCGTAATGCATTATAATTAGTGCGCTAATGCATTACGGTGTACATTGTAAAAGTACGTGCATTATAAAAACGAACTTTTTTATTTTAAAATCTCGGTTTTTAACATCAATTTTAAATTTTTATAGCCTGATTTTATTTGATTTATTTTCTTGAAAGATTCAATAAAATCTTTTATGATTTTGTAAGATTTATTTTCAACTTGCACGTTTCACTCTAGACCCAGTTGCCTAAAAAATCGCCACGTTTTCATTTGTCCATAAATTACGCTTATTTTTAATGTAATTGACTGCAATGGGAAAATTATTTGTGCTTAATGCATTGCAAATTATGAAGCAATGCAGTATAACATAAAGATAGATGCATCGTAAAATGAATATTTCCAAAAATAAAAATAAAAAAAAATAAAAATGAAATGGGATGACGAAAATTATTTTGAAACATATGCAAATATATGTTTTGAAACATATGCAAATATTGTTGGAAATTTGGTTTTTGACCAAATAAATAATAACAAATATTTAATTTATTACATAAATTAAATATTAGATTATTGTTCTACTCTCGGAGTAGATGAGTGTGGTACATTTATAGGCTCAAAACCGATTTCCGGTGAGTGAGATATAAATGTTCAAAGTTTGGTAGAGAGTTACTTCATTAGTTAATGAAGTGTAAGTTATACCACATTGATTAAATATTAATGTGGTGTGCTGTTTAAAAGTGTTTAAACATGTGGGCTTAATAACAAGTGGGCCAAGTAAGTGGATAAGTGTGTGGTTGGGCTCTCGCGTGAGCACACACTCGATCCGGCCCCGCCGTCCGTGCCGGACGGCACGGACAGCTCCGGCTCCGGCTCGGGCTCGGGCCTCGGCCTCGGGTTCGGGTTCGGGTTTCGTGGCCGTGGACTTGGACTTGGACTTTTGGACTTGGACTTGGACTTGGATCTTGGCAATTGGTCTTTTGGGCCTTTGGCTTGGGCTTGGGGTCTTGTGTACTATATTTTTTGGACCACAAAATATATAGTGTTTTGGGCCATTTGGAAGCCCAATTGCCCAGCCCAATTCTAATGAGGCCTACCCGTCCAGCCCAATTCGTGGCCCATCCGGAAGAAGACTCTGGAAGGTGTTTCTTCAGCTGAACAGTCAGCCTCTTCCACTCCACCACTAACCTACTACCTTAGTGGCTGTTAATGAGCAGCCTATAAATAGAAGGCTCTGCAGGCCATTCTAGGACACACAACTCAAAGCATTTTGCATCATCTCTTCTACAGCATTCAGTTTTTGAGCTCAGTTCCTTCGCCTTTTTATTTCCAGTTCGCCGGAGCTTCTTAGTTTGCGGTGCTGCTATTAAGAAGACGAGAAGTCGTTTTATCTTTGGGGACGAAGCGCCAAATCCGTGAGCACTACCCGGGGCGTAATTCATCTTGCGGAAAGAGAGTTTCCTCGACTCGACTTCAAATTTCATTTTGTTCGTAGTTTTTTCTCATTTCACTTGTAATCTTCGATTATTCTATTGTAATTGTACGCCCGGCAAGTTCTACATTTCCAACATTCGCAAGACGAATTATACTTGCCGTTCCAAGGAGTTTTGAATCAACTATTCGAAGATGACAAGTGCTGCAGCTTCCACCGACTCGTCCATTGAAGCTTCGACATTGCCATCTACTATGTCGTCAACTGTTCCATCAACCATGTCAACGCCGTTGCCAACCTTCACTACTGCATCGGCAATGAACTCCAACACTGGCGGTTCAACCGGAGGCTCGACTATGCCTTCAAGTTCGTGGGTTTGGAATAACCTATTTTTGTCAAGCGGTGGTTCCGCTTCAAGCGGCACCGTGGGTTCCACTTTTAGTGGAACTGTTGGAGCGCCATTCATGGGCTCGACTGTGGGGGCGGCCTATGGGCCTAACCCAAGTGGCTCCCTTAT
>LSBG02000177.1:0-14198 GCA_001642375.2 Mentha longifolia
ACTTATTCAAGTTGTCTTCAATTAAAATTTAATGTAGGTCCCGATAAATAGATATTGGTGTATGGGGGGGGGGGGGAATACACCAATTAGCCAACAGTTTTGACTTTTCAAACAATCAGAGCAGTTTAGTTTTTCCAGCTCAAACAGTGAACTGCTGAGCTTGCAAAACTAACCTGCGTGCGGAAGTTTGGTGGAAAGGTTGGCTAACAGTTTTCAACACGTTTTCGAAACAGTTTTCAAAGAAAACTTTAGTTCAGATAAGTGTTCATGCAAGACAGGTTATAGTGGTGCAGGTTGTGAACATGCAAACTGTGTAAATGAATGTAAGAATAAATAGCGAGAAAAACGAGGAATTTTTATCGTGGTTCGGAGTAAACAGCTCCTACGTCCACGCCAGATCCCGTCGAATCTGTAATCCCTTAACTTGAGATTTTTCGCTCCTTTTAACACTGGTGGAGGTTCCAGTCCAAATTCAAGTCTCTCTTTAGACTGAATCTAGCACGAATCTTGAGTCGTGTCTCTTCTAACTTTACATACAAACTTACATACAATCTTACTAATGCTAAACAACTAGCACTAATAATCAAACTGGAAAGCTGTGAAAAGCTATCACCGTTTGGAATACAACTCTATCAACTACACTGAATATCAACAGTGATGGTAGTGAGAGTGTGGATTGTGTTCTAGTAAGACAGATTCTAGAAAGAATAGAAATCTACAAAGATCAACACTTGGGAAAGCTCTAGTGATTTCGAGTGTTGATTGTGTGAATATTTAGCTTGAGATTTCTGCAGCGTTTCAGCTTGTAATTTGAGTTTCCCGTACTTCTTTCTGAATGACTTGAGGTATTTATAGAGAAGCATTTGTAATAGAGCCGTTGTTGTGTCAGGAATGCAGAACCGTACACTGACACAATTATGGCGTTGAGTTGAGGACAGGTTCCTCAGCCACAGCTCAGGTTGGACTTTGCAGGTCAAGCTTCCTATACCTCGAACTGTCTTCAGTCTTCTGTAATCTTCGCAGAAATCTTCGAGTATGGTTGGAGCAGATTACATAGACAGATTACATAAAGGAACATTATGACAGGTTTGAGTAATAGGTACAAGGTTGCACTACCAACCTTGACCTTTACATAGCAACCTGTTCGGGTTAAGCTTGACTGATCCAAACACGGAGACCAGTCTGTTCCAATTAAATCTATTGTCTAAGTGTGGTTTCTAATAGCATTATCAAAACTTAGTTCAAAGAGAGAAAAGGTTCCCAACAATTTCCCCCTTTTTGATAATGCCGAAACCCACACTTTACATCTTGACTTAGAAATTTGAACTTTACACAAAACATAACCAAGGTTTGAAGTTCAGCCAGCTGCATGAGAAAAAGTGTTAGGAAATTTAAAACATAACATGCAGAGGCCTGGACAATGAGATTTTGTCATCAGGAACAAAATATGATCATTTTTCATTTATAATCAACTGAATTGATGTACAGATTACAGAGTTGATACAACAAATGAATGAAAACGATCAAGTCACTTCCTCACAGTCTTGAATCTCTCTTCAGCGATCTTCTCCGCTTACAGATCCCATAGCTGCGTAGATACTGTCACGGATCGACTTGTACTTATCACAGCCTGTGGTCTTGCAACCGTACTGAGCTGAGATATTCCTTATGAAAGTATTGATCCGGTCGATATCTGGAGTATCAGTGCCGCAGACAGTGGGAGGTTGGAAGGTCTCTATTTTAGGCGGATTGATCGTGACCTTCGCCTCTGCAGCTTTCGCACGGACTCTTTTAATGAATTCGCGGTCGGGAAAAGCTTGCATCCAGTTGTAAAAGGCAGTTTTGGATCACCAGTGTAGCGAGCATCAACCTGCAACCAGTAGTGGTGTAAGATGAACTGGTTCAGGAACTCGTCCCACAAAGGCTGATCTTCCACTGGTAGCCAATCAGTTGGCTCTCTCTTGTCAGCTTGATCCTTGCAGCTTTCAAGACCTTGGAAGCTTCTGAGCGAGCTTTGTCCCTTGCTCTCTGTTTCCTCAGATCTTCGAGAAACAGCTTCTGCTTGCCTTCATTCTCGCATTCATCTGCGGTGTAGCCAGCTTCTGCCATCATTCCGAATAAGAGAGGCTTCACCCTGTGCCCTTTCTTGCTCAGACAGCTTCTGGGCAGCAGGTTGAGGACAGCTGTCACAGGCGGAGCAGCTTCTGATTGAGTCAAGGAGGTTGGGTGACCTTTTTCTCCTTGCCTTTGCTTTAGCAGCAGTGCGTTTGCCTTTCCCTTCCCCCTTTTCGGCATTATCAATCAATTGAACAGTGGTATTGAGGGAGGCTTGCTCATTGGAGATTAAGGACAGGTCAGTGCTGATCTTCTCTTTAAACTGGAGGAGGGAGTTGATGTTCCCTTGCATCTTTCTTCTTTCTTCAGAGAGCTGGATGAGCTTGAGCGAGCTTTGAAGAGAAGTGTTGACAAGCTGGTTGAGCTGTTCAAACTCGTATCGCAGGTTGTCAACTGAAGATGCGTAGGCGACCTTTAGTTCAGATAGCTGGTTGGGAAGCAGCTTGTCCATTGCAGCTTTCAGTCGCATGGAGATGAAGGTTTCGAGCTGGCTTGCCACTTCATCCTTGATAACCTGTGGCATTTCAGCCTTGATGTTTCCATGGCAGATGCTGCTGTGTCCATGCGTCAATTTTGTCCGCAATCTTCTGGTGTTCAGCAACCTCGGTGGCCTTCACCTTGGAAACTTCCTCAATGATAATTTCTTCAAATCTGCTTGCACAGCAGTGAGAGGAGTTCCTGCGGTTGCTACAGAGTAGACCGGTACATCATGATCGGACACTGCGTCTCCGCTGTTCTGGGATGGAGAAGGAATTGGACTGAATTCTTCATCCTCCAGAAACCTGTATTGTAAGAGTCGCGATCGTGAGAAGAAAGGTTTCAAGTCGACATTGAGTACCTTGGCCTCTCTCTTCATCCTAGAGAGGACGAACTTCTTGAAGCAGTCGCGAGCTTCAGGAATGGAAGCATAGCCAAAATACTTCCCAAGGTTGTGCTCTTCAATCTCTAGCTGTTCGATGGGGTGAATAAGGAAGATGGACTTCAAATCACAGTAAGATCTATCCTTCCCATCGAGCAGAGCACGTAGCCGAATTGCCAACTGCCTGGTCTCCGGAGTTAGATCAATTCCGGGAAAAGACTCCATGACAGTCTTCTCAGCGTCGATCTCGATGGAGTTGACCAACATGGCAGCTGCAGTCTTGATCGGATCTTCTTCTACATCATCATCATCAGATGAAAGGATAAGATGGAGGTCAAGCTCTGGAGGCGAGCTGTGATGATGAGAAGCTTCACCGGACTGCTGGTGGATGACGATGGAGGTATCAGGATTTTCTTCCTCGAAATCGTGTCATCCTCCGGTTGAGATTCGCTGTGGCTTTGGCCAGCTTGCTCCGAAGCTGTTGACTGGAAGATATCACGAACAGAGGGTACAGGTATTGAAACCTGTGCATCGAGAACTGTCTGTTCTGGGATGTCTTCAAGGTTTGACGAGCAGGTTGGTGCTGAACTTCTATGGAGCAAACTCCGTATGCAACCTGCGTGATATGGGAGTTGGAGATTTGATACGCACAGACTTGGCAGGTCTGTCAAGCTGCTTGCTAGGGGCAAGCTGTCTCTTTCTCCGAACGTCACGCTGCTCTGGTGGTACCCAAGCTGGGTTAGATCGACCCATGTCGTACAGGAACGGCTTCACCACATCATCATTCTTGGCAAAGACGGTCATGTCGACACCAATTATTAGTTCGAGCTGCTTCTGGTCCTTGGGGACCTTTCCTTGTTGAAATGAGTCATTCCACTCCAGTTGAGGTTGGGGTGGAGGCAGTGAATGAGAGAGCAGATCTTGGTGCCTAGGCGCAGATTCCTGGCAATGCGGAAATCGGTCACCACTCGCCTTCATAGGTGATCGAGAGCTGCTTGACTTCTTCATTGAGGAGCTCGAGGAGAAATCGGGCCCAGTTCACATTTAGACGCTGCACGATTGCAGTCATCACTCTAAACTTCGCTGGAGTGACAGCGTCGTGGTTACCAGAGTAACCAAGGAAAACTTTGTGAACGAAGTCAAAGAGGGCTCTGTACGCAGGTCTCAACAGAGGGCGAGAACCTCTTTCCATCATACTCGGCTGCGGGCTGCATGAGAGCTTTCTGGTAAACTGCTTCCAGATCTGCATCCGGAACGTCCAATTAAACCCATTGGCTTGTGATACAGGATCTCCACAGTTCCTGAATCAGCGATGCCGTAGGTTCGAGAGATGAGCGGAGAGGAATGGGCTCGTCGCGTACACCAGGCAAGGAAGATGGAATTGGGCAGAGTCGACATCTTCCGGGCAAAATATGAAGATAGAACATCGACTTGCTGCGGAAGCCAGAATTTTGGCTCATGAGTAATAATCTTGTAAAATCCGTCCGCTTCCTGGATGGCGGAGTACATCTCGTTCAAGCCGGCGTAATCATAGGTTGAAAGATTTGCCGCAGGCTCTGTGAGAATGTACTGCTGTAGATACTGGATCTTCTGTCGGTTGTTTGTGGAAGAGATTGAGACGTGGATTCTCCTGCCATTTCAAGAACGTATAAATGAGAACGTGAATGAAATTTTAAAGAGTTGCAGAGAAAAATGGCGGAAGAATGCAGAAATTGAATTTGGGAACGACGATGCACAGTTACATTCTTATTTAAAAGATAAAGCGGGCGGTTGAGATTGAAGCATATCAACCGTTCAACGGATGGGATTGAATCCCTGGAAATCCGTGAGATAGTGGGCGCGTGGGGTTGGTTGTGTATCCCACTCGCACTACCCTACACTCAACCGTCGCCTCGCATTAAATGCGGATTTGAGACTTTGCATGCGCTTTTTGACATACATGGAAAGTGAAGCAAGAATGTTAAGTACTGTGTCAGAATATCCTTAACAAAGATTTCAATAAATAACAAAACACATGCTTCAATAAATGAAAATGATTGATAAGGTATATAATTGATTAAGTGAAGCAAAAATATTTCATTGAATATTTGAATAATTAAGGCATATCTTGACATATATAAACTTGATTAAGAAATGGAGACTGATACAGGTCATCCATTACACTTCCCTATTCAAACTGTCTTATTCACAGTTTCTGATCAAACAGGTTCCACTGTTTATGAGTTCACAGCTCTTATCTAGCTGGACTGTCCTCTGTCCTTTGTGAACTGCTCTTGTGCATCCTTTTCACCAATGTGAGCTTTGATGAATTCCCACAGCTTGGCGTTCTCAGTTTGCAAGGCTGCAACCTTTTCATCAATGTACAGCTTGCTCTCCAGTTCCAGCATGTTAAGCCTTCGAGACATCTTAAGAAACTCTGCTTTGTAGAAGGCTAACATCTGGTCCACTGCTATGGAGCTGTTGAGAGAGGATGTAGGAGCTTCAGTGACAGGAGCTTGGGACTGAGCTTTGGACGGGAAACCTGGAGGGGTGCCTGGAGGGGACTGTTCGACAGCAGGTTTCACTCCAACCTGTGGAGAGGCAGGTTGCGTTGTGGTCGCAGGTGGTGTGAGATCTGCCTCCACAAAGGTTGCTGCTGTAGATCGAGTGATGCGCTTCTGAGAGGGCGCAGATTGCAGATCCTCCAGCTTCCTCTTTCCTTTTCTGACTGACTCAGCTGGCTGTCTTCTTCATCTTCACTGCTATCATCTTCTTCTTCAGCTACATCTACCTTTGAGTCACGCATTTCTGTGAGCAGAAGCTTGGCTGCACCTTTGGCCTTGTTGATCTTGTGAGGCAAGATGCCAAGAATCATGATCAACTGGTTGCAGGTGTGAGGAACCAGCTTGTCGTCAGGAAATCCAGTGCAGACACGCCATACGCGATTTGTAAGCGTTCTCTGCAGAATGATAGAGAGCTTGGTGCCATGACGAAGTTGCATGTTGGCCTTGATCCTAGCAGGTAGCTCTGCAGCTTCCTTGATGAACAGATTGACTAGTAACCTGGCCCAGTTAACATTAACTGCTTCACCACAGCAGTTAGCAGTTTAAACTTCGACAGAGTGACAGATTCGTTCGAGCCTAGGTAAGAGAAGAACACATTGTGAACGAACTCGAACAGAAATCTGTACTCGGACTTCAGGTCGTGGCGGTTGAAAGTTCTCTGATCATAATCTTCTTGGGCTCGAACAGAGCTTGTTGATATACATCGTTGACGGATTCCATGGGCACATCATCAACCTTTGTGATAGCCCCTGTATCCGATAACCTGTAGGTTTGAAGGACGAGAGGAAGAAGATGACGCCTTCTTCTTCGCTGTTGACTAGAAAAGTTGCCGTTGCGGGGTCTCCGGCCATTGATTCCAGAGACACAGCAAATAAGCAACATTTCCGGTAGCGTCATTCGTGGATGTTGAGTGATGATGTTGAAGAAACCATCACATTGGGTGATAGCCTCAATCATCTGATCCAAACCTCTGTATCCATAGAGTCTAGCACAACAACTTCTCAAAGAAGATGAGAGGGGTTGCTTTCTTCACTTGAGCATTCAATGAATCTGTAGACATTTTGCAGAGAGAGAGTAAGGATTATGAAATTCTGAGTTTATGAAGATGAAAGAACGAAAGAAATTTCTTAGAGAGAGTGAAGAATTTTGAAATTTGATTTCAAAGGATTTCAAGAAACGCGTAATGAATCAAGAATTTTCTTTCTATTTATAGACCTCCAACGGTCAAGATATGATAGATATCATTCCTTGTTTTTCGTGAAAAACTTTTCAAATTCTTAACAGTAAAGGATTAAAAAAATAACATATATGACAGAATATATGGGAGAGGAAATAATTTCAGCTAAGATTTAAATGGAGATTGATACGATATCTCCAGTTCCCCCTTAAAGGTTGACCGGTGATTGTTGACTTTCAACGCAGTTTGTGGCTTCAAGCTGCGTGTCACCTAACTGCTTCTCGTGAGCTGCAGTTTCCAAGTCTGTCTGTCTTTGGCTGTTCTGTACTAGTGAACTGCCTCTTTGTTAGTCTGCAGTTTCCAAGTCAGTCTGCTCTTGGCTGACCTGTGCTAGTGAACTGCTGCCATTCTCTGACTTAGGCTGTGTATCCATTCTGAGCATTCCAAGCTTTCCACACAGCATTTTGAATCTCTCCCATGAGAGGTTTTGAATATCGGCTCTTTGGATGTCAGTATGGATTTTCTCAACTGTTATATCTTGTTTTTCCACGTGATCTCTTATGAAGTGATGCCTTATATCAATATGCTTGCATCTGGTGTGGTAGACAGGATTCACAGTGAGAGCTATGGCGCTTGTGCTGTCACAAAAGATAGGAACTTTTCGAACAGTGACATCATAATCTTTGAGTTGTTGTTTCAACCAAAGAATCTGTGCGCAACAGCTTGCTGTTGCCATGTACTCAGCTTCTGTTGTTGAAGTAGCAACTGAAGTTTGCTTCTTTGAAAACCAAGAGATTAACTTGCTTCCAAGAAACTGACAGGTCCCTGATGTGGACTTTCTATCCAGTTTGCATCCTCCATAATCTGCATCTGCATAGCCAGTTAGTTCAAAATTATCATCACAAGGGTACCATAAACCGAAGTTTGCAGTTCCCTTGACATATCTAAGAATTTTCTTGGCTGCTTCTAGATGCGATTCCTTTGGATTAGCTTGATACCGAGCACATATTCCAACTGCAAAAGAAATGTCAGGTCGACTTGCAGTAATATAAAGTAAAGAACCAATAATTCCCCTGTACAAAGTTATGCTGGCAGGTTTTCCTTCAGAATCTGGATCCATCTTGCCATTTGCAATCATTGGAATCTTCAGAGGTCTGCTATCTTGGACACCAAATTTGGTTGCCAGCTCGTTAGCATATTGGATTGACAAATGAAGATACCATCCGCAGATTGCTTGACTTAGGCCGAGGAAGAAGTTCATCTCCCCCATCATGGACATTTTGTACTCACACTTCATGAGTTCTCCAAACCTGTCACATAGAAATTTTGACCTAGATCCAAAAATAATGTCATCAACATAAATTTGTACAAGAAGAATATCATCCTTGTACTTAAAGTAAATAAGTTCTGTCGACTGATCCTCTTTTAAAACCAGAATGCAGTAGGAATGTAGACAACGTTTCATACCAAGCTCTGGGAGCTTGTTTCAAACCATATACTGCTTTGTGCAGTTTGTAAACTTTCTCTGGACCTGCTTCCTCGAAACCTGGAGGTTGTTCAACGTAAACTTCTTCTCCAAGGATTCCGTTGAGGAAAGCACTCTTTACGTCCATTTGATAGACTTTGAATCTCTGATGAGCTGCATATGCTAGAAACAACTTATTGCTTCTAATCTTGCTACTGGTGCGTAGGTCTCATCATAGTCTATTCCTTCTTGTTGACAGTAACCTTTGGCAACTAATCTTGCCTTATTTCTGATTACTTCAGCATTCTCATCTTTCTTGTTTCTGAATACCCATTTTACATCAATCACTCCTTGATGTGTAGGACGATCAACTAGTGACCATACTTCATTTCTTTTAAACTCATTGAGTTCCTCTTGCATGGCTGTAACCCAGTCGTGGTCGGCAAGAGCTTCTTCAACAGTTTTGGGTTCAGAGTAGGATAGATAACAGCTTAGTAGACAGCTTTCACCTATCTGTCTCCTTGTCTTCACACCTGCCCTTGGGTTCCCAACAATGAGATCTTCAGGATGAGCATCGACCCATCTCCTTCGACGAGAGATTTCTTCTTCTGTGAGAATTGGTTCAGGGTCTGGTATGGGATCTTCAAACTCAGGTAGAGGTTGAGGAGTGAAGGGGTTAAGCTGTTGAAGTTGTTCAGCAAGCTGATCCACTGACAGTTCTGCATTGACTGCAGGTTCTATTGAAGTTTCTGGATCAGTTGAAGAGGAGCTGGTTGGAGGAGCTTCGGTTCCCCCTTGGTTCATTCCCCCTTGCTGAATGGTGGATTTTGTGAATTAGAATCTTGTACAGGCTGAGCTTCTTCTTCTTCCAAGTCGGTTGGACTCCATATTAGTATTTCATCTCGAAACTGCGTGTTGGAGCCTGTTTGATTTTGACTTGCACCTGTACTTTCATCCGGTTGGGTCTCCCTGTACTCACAAATAGATTCATCAAAAACAACATGTGGGGTTACTTCCACAATATGAGTTTTCTTGTTAAAAACTCTGAAAGCTTTGCTGATCTCTGAATATCCTAAAAATATTCCTGGATCTGCTTTGCTATCAAAAGTTTTCAACTGTGATTTCCCATTATTATGAATGTAACACACAGCCAAAAGATTTAAGATATTTAAATCGAGGTTTCTTATCCTTCCACAGCTCGTATGGAGTCTTTCCATGTCTTGTATGAATGACTGATCTGTTCTGAGTGTAGCAAGCTGTGTTGATTGCTTCCGCCCAGAACTTCTTTGGAAGATTGGTTTCATTCAGCATTGTGCGAGCTGCTTCCTTTAGTGATCTGTTGCGTCGTTCAACAACACCATTCTGTTGAGGTGTGCGAGCTGCTGAAGTTTGATGAGTAATTCCACTTTTGGTGCAGTATGATTCAATCATATTAAGAAATTCTGTTCCGCGATCGGATCTGATTGAAATCACACTTTTGTTCTTCATATTTGATAGTTTGGTGAGTAGCGCAGGTAGCTCCACTAGTGTCTCCTTCTTCTTATGTAAGAAAATAACCCAAGTATATCGTGAGTAATCATCAACAATAACGAGAGTATACTTTTTACCATTAATGCTTCTAGGAGTCACTGGACCGAATAGATCCAAGTGGAGTAATTCCAAGATTCTACTTGTGTTGTGAGCTGCAATGCTTGGGAATGATGATTTGATCTGTTTTCCAGCTTGACAGGCCTCACACATGATCTTTGTAGTAGACTTGATCTGGAAGGTCATCTGCGAGCTTCTTGCGAGCAAGTTTGTTGATGGCTTTGAAGTTCAAGTGACACAGTCTCTTGTGCCATAGCCAGCTTACTTCAGGTGCAGATTTGGTGACCAGACAGGTTTCTTTTTCATCTGACCATTGTACTATGTACAAGTTATCCTGCAAAATACCGGTAAGAAGAATTTCTTCTCCTTCCTTGTTCTTTATAGCACACTTGTTAGCAGAAAACTCTACTCTTTTTCCGTTAGAGCAGAACTGGCTTACAGAAAAGAGATTATGATTTAAACCTTCAACATAAGTGACATTAGATATTGTTGTTTTACCAACAATTAGATTACCGTAGCCTCTTGTTTTCCCTTTAGAGTCTCCTCCAAAAGCAACTAGAGGTCCATCACATTCAATGAAGTTTGTAAGCAAGCTTTTGTCGCAGGTCATATGCTTTGTGCAGCCACTGTCGATGATCCAGATCGCCCCGAGCTGCTCGCTTCCTCCTTTGAGTTTTCCCATCCTGCAATTAGACAGTTTTAGCAACCCATATGAATTTGGGTGCTTTGTTAGCAGGTTGAGATTTGGCAGCTTGGTTTCCAAGCTTCTCTTTTGGAAACTCCTGTTGACTCGTGGCTTGGTCCGTTGCACATTTGAGTAGGTTCCATTTGAGTATGCAGTTTGCAGTTGGTAATGAGCAGGTTGAATAATGATCATTTCGATAGCACTGCTCCATATAACCACATCTGCATCGATCATTTACAAATCCACTTCCGTGTGGAAATTGATAGTGCATACTTGACAGCTCAGGATATTGGTACCAATGATGGTTGTACCAGTAACCTTCATTGTCAAGTCTCTGTTGGTTTGGCCACTGCTCATAGTAGTTTCGTTGTGGTTGAGCAGTTTTCGGTTGAGTAGGTTGGCTTCCTTTTTTATATGCGGGTTGACCATGCAGTTTTCTAGGTCGCACAACCTTTTGCTGTTCTACTGGCGGTCTCAGCTGCTGTTTCCTGATGGGTTTTCCATGCTCTTTTATCAGGATTGCTTGAGGTTGCCGGGCTAGATTCTTCAATTTGATTTGTTTATCTGGCAGAGTGTGATGAGCTTTGCCTTCAGCCAATCCTTTCTCTTTTACGAACAGGACCTTCTCTTTATCCTTGACTCCGCTGGTTTGACCATGGAATCCGATGCCAAACTTTATCTGAGCAGGTCTCTGGACAGCTTGCAAGACTTCAAGCTTTTCGCCATTTTTGTTCATTCTCATTAGGACTTGTTGAAGCTTGAGCTCTTTCAACAGCTTTTCATGCTCATTTGAGAGATCTGTGAGTTGGCCATTCAGTTTGATTATCTCACTGTCCCTCTTGATAAGCATTTCCTTAAGGTTTTCTTCCCTTAAGGCTGATTTACCCACTTGGACTTTTAGGGTTTCAATCTCCTTCTCTCTTACTTCATCATATGGAGTGAAGCTTCCATCTAAGGCAGCTTTGAGCTTCAAGTTTTCACCCTCCAGCTTGGATCCTTCTATGACTACTTGTTTGAACATTTTGAGAGCTTCTTGTAGTCATCAAGCTGTTGTTGAAACTCTTCATACGTTGGCATTTTAGGTATCTCAATACCTGCATGTTCAGGGTTAGCTGAATATGAAGAAGAGGTTTTAGTATCAACCTTGTTTTGAACAAGATCGAGATCTTTTCCCATGAAGCATTCCTCATATTCAAGTTCTTCATCAGCTAATCGACATTCCTCCTCATCCAATTCATCATCGTCATCTTCGTCGGAGGAGGTTGAGTCTGATAATGTGGCAACAGCTTTGGCTTCTTCCTCAGCTGCGATCATGGCATTTACGCTGCTCCTTAAGCTTTTGATCTCTTCTTGCGCGGAGCTCTTCGCGTTCAGCCTTTGATAAGTCTGGGCAGTCTGACTTATAGTGAGGTCTGCCACATTCAAAACAACCACCCGTGGGAGTGTTAGAAGAATTGAATTTAGAGGGTTTGATATACCTTCACCTTTCTTGTCGGAAGAAGAGGTGGTTTGATTTCTCTTGAAATCTTTGTGATATTTGCGGAATTTGTTGAAGCGTTTTTCAAGCTTTTTATTCCTTCTAGCCATAAGTGCATAGTCCTTCAACAATTTTTCCATTTTAGAGCATAGATCTTTTGGAATTGCTCTTTCTTCTGTAATTGATGCAGCTTTGAATGTAGCATCTTTTTCTTTCTTTTCGGGCTCGGTCTTCTTGCTTGAAGACGTTTGTTGTGACCCGTGCAGTCTGATCATTTCAAACTCATTCCCGAAGAGCAGATCAAACAGTTGCTCGGTTGACAGGTTGCTGATGTCCGACCTGCCGCGGTGCATGGCACTGTACACATGCCAGCTTGCTGGAAGAGATTGGATTACTTTGAGATTGAGTTCGTGCTGTGTGTATTTATCCTTCTTGAGAGCTGTGATCTCCAAAGTGATCATTGTGAATCTGTTTTTGAGCTGGTCAATGGTTTCCATTGGCTGCATTTTGAATTCTTCAATTTACTGCATGCCACTGACAGCTTGTTTTCTAGCATCTCTGTTGATCCAAGACTTATTGCTTTTAAGGTGTCCCACATCTCCTTAGCAGTTCCAAGATTTCTTATCTTGGCCAGGTGGACGCCCTTAACTGTGCTCGAGATTAATCCTTTAGCGAAGCTGTCAAGTCCAGCTTTCTTTCTTTCCTCAGTTGTGTATTTTCTGGAATCTTTGATCTTTGGCACATACGTTGCTTCAGAAGCTTTATCTCCAGATATTTCGGTTCGTCGTAGGGTTCGAGGATGGGTGTGGGACCATTCTCGATGACTTCCCACATCAGCACATGATGAGCTTGGAGGCACATCTTTATTCGAAAACTCCAGTCTTCATAACCCTGTATAGAAAAATCTTCACAGACACGGAGAAGTGAAGCTTCCATATTGACAGTTTATATATGTGCAGTTTGCAGACACAGAATCTAGTTCAATTTGACACTAAAGCACAAAAAGCTTCTAGTATACAGAAGCAGTGGTCAAAAGAACCACCGCTCTGATACCACTTGTAGGTCCCGATAAATAGATATTGGTGTATGGGGGGGGGAATACACTAATTAGCCAACAGTTTTGACTTTTCAAAACAATTTGATCTTACTGAGTCGTCACTTCAGTTAATCAGAGCAGTTTAGTTTTTCCAGCTCAAACAGTGAACTGCTGAGCTTGCAAACTAACCTGCGTGCGGAAGTTTGGTGGAAAGGTTGGCTAACAGTTTTCAACACAGTTTTCGAAACAGTTTTCAAAGAAAACTTTAGTTCAGATAAGTGTTCATGCAAGACAGGTTATAGTGGTGCAGGTTGTGAATCATGCAAACTGTGTAAATGAATGTAAGAATAAATAGCGAGAAAACACGAGGAATTTTATCATGGTTCAGAGTAAACAGCTCCTACGTCCACGCCAGATCCCGTCGAATCTGTAGTCCCTTAACTTGAGATTTTTTGCTCCTTTTAACACTGGTGGAGGTTCCAGTCCAAATTCAAGTCTCTCTTTAGACTGAATCTAGCACGAATCTTGAGTCTGTCTCTCCTAACTTTACATACAAACTTACATACAATCTTACTAATGCTAAACAACTAGCACTAATAATCAAACTGGAAAGCTGTGAAAAGCTATCACGGTTTGGAATACAACTATCAACTACACTGAATATCAACGGTGATGGTAGTGAGAGAGTGGATTGTGTCTAGTAAGACAGATTCTAGAAAGAATAGAAATCTTCAAAGATCAACACTTGGAAAGTCTTGTGATTTCGAGTGTTGATTGTATGAATATTTAGCTTGAGATTTCAGTAGCGTTTCAGCTGTAGTTTGAGTTTCCCATATCTTCTTTCTGGAATGACTTGAGGTATTTATAGATAAGCATTTGTAATAGAGCCGTTGTGTGTGTCAGGACATGCAGAACCGTACACTGACACAATTATGGTCGTTGAGTTGAGGACAGGTTCCTCAGCCACAACTCAGGTTGGACTTTGCAGGTCAAGCTTCCTATACCTCGAACTGTCTTCAGTCTCTGTAACCTTCGTACGAAATCTTCGAATATGGTTGGAGCAGATTACATAGACAGATTACATAAAGGAACATTATGACAGGTTTGAGTAGATTAAGTACAAGGTTGCACTACCAACCTTGACCTTTACATAGCAACCTGTCCGGATTAAGCTTGACTGATCCAACACGGAGATTCCAATTAAATCTATTGACTAAGTGTGGTTTCTAATAGCATTATCAAACTTAGTTCAAA
>LSBG02000178.1:0-13198 GCA_001642375.2 Mentha longifolia
CGTATGCAACTCATGATATACATCTTGTAGGTCCCGATAAATAGATATTGGTGTATGGGGGGGGGATACACCAATTAGGCAACAGTTTTGACTTTTCAAAAACAATTTGATCTTACTGAGTCGTCACTTCAGTTAATCAGAGCAGTTTAGTTTTTCCAGCTCAAACAGTTAACTGCTGAGCTTGCAAAACTAACCTGTGCGCGGAAGTTTGGTGGAAAGGTTGGCTTACAGTTTTCAACACAGTTTTCAGAGACAGTTTTCAAAGACAGTGCACAATGCAAGACAGGTTACAATCGTGCAGGTTGTGAATCATGCAAACTGTGTAAATAAAGATAATAGAAAGAGAGACGCGAGGAGTTTTTATCGTGGTTCGGAGTAAACAGCTCCTACGTCCACGCCAGATCCCGTCGAATCTGTAATCCCTTAACTGAGATCTTTCGCTCCTTTTTAACACTGGTGGAGGTTCCAGTCCAAATTCAAGTCTCTCTTTAGACTGAATCTAGCACGAATTTTGAGTCGTGACTCTTCTAACTTTACATACAAACTTACATACAATCTTACTAATCCTGAACGGCTAGCACTAATAATCAAACTGGAAAGCTGTGAAGAGCTATCACCGTTTGAGATACAACTCTATCAACTACACTGAATATCAGCAATGGTGGTAGTGAGAGTGTGGATTGTGTTCTAGTAAGACAGATTCTAGAAAGAATAGAAATCTTCAAAGATCAACACTTGGGAAAGCTCTAGTAATTTCGAGTGTTGATTATGAGTATATTTGGCTTGAGATTTCTGCAGCGTTTCAGCTTGTAATTTGAGTTTCCCGTATTTTCTTTCTTGAACGTCTTGAGGTATTTATAGAGAAGTATTTGAAATAGAGCCGTTGTGTGTGTCAGGATGAGCAGAGCCGTATACTGACATAATTAGTCGTTGAGTTGAGGACAGGTTCCTCAGTCACAGCTCAGGTTGGACTTTGCAGGTCGAGCTTCCTATACCTCTATCTATCTTCAGTCTCTGTAACCTTTGAATGAGATCTTCAAGTATGATTAGGACAGGTTACATAGACAGATTACATAGTGGAACAATATGACAGGTTTGAGTAGATTAGGTACAAGGTTGCACTTCCAACCTTGACCTTTACATAGCAACCTGTTTTAGTTGAGCTTGACTGATTCAAACACGGATCAGTCTGTTCCATTGACTTCTATTGACTAAGTGTGGTTTCTAACAACATTATCAAAACTATTGAAGGGTTCCCAACAATTTCCCCCTTTTTGATAATGCCGAAACCCACACTTTACATCTTGGCTTAGAATGTTTGGATTTCACAAGAAAAAGTGATCAAGATTCGATGTCCAGTCAGCTGCATGAGAAAAAGTGTTAGGAAATTTAATGCATAACAAGCAGAGGCCTGGACAATGAGATTTTGTCGTCAGGAGCAAAATATGATCATTTTTCATTTATAGTATCAGCAGAATTGATGTGTACAGATTACAGGGTTGATACGATAAATGAATGAACAACGATCAAGTTATTTCCTCAGAGTCCTGAATCTTTCTTCAGCGATCTTCTCATTGCTTACAGTTCCAGTAGATGCATAGATTTTGTCGCGGATCGACTTATATTCATCGCAGCTTGTGGTCTTGCAACCGTATTGACCTGCGATTCTTCTTATGAAAGTGTTGATCCGGTCGATATCTGGGGTATCAGTGCCGCAGACAGTGGGAAGTTGGAAGGTCTCTTTCTTGGGCGGATTGATTGTGACCTTCGCCTCTGCAGCTTTCGCACGAACTCTTTTAATGAATTCGCGGTCAGGAAAAGATTGCATCCAGTTGTAGAAGGCGGTCCTGGTATCGCCAGTGAAGCGAGTATCAATCTGCAACCAGTAATGATGTAGGATGAACTGGTTCAGAAACTCGTCCCACAGAGGTTGATCATCAACGGGTAGCCAATCTGTTGGCTCTCTGTTGTCCGCTTGCTCCTTGCAGGTTTCCAGACCCTGGAAGCATGCTAAGCGAGCTTTGTCCTTGGCTCTCTGTTTCCTCAGATCTGCAAGAAACAGCTTCTGCTTGCCTTCATTTTCGCATTCATCTGCAGTGTATCCAGCTTCTGCCATCATCTGGATAAGGGCGGCAACACCCAGTTCCTTCTCTTGCTCAGACAGCTTCTGGACAGCAGGTTGAGGAATAGCTGTCACAGGCAGAGCAGCTTCTGATTGAGTGAGAGGAGGTTGTGTGACCTTTTTCTCCTTGCCCTTTGCTTTGGTAGCAATGCGCTTGCCTCTCCCTTCCCCCTTTTCGGCATTATCAATTAATTGCTGAACAGTGGTGTTGAGGGAGGCTTGCTCGTTGGAGAGTAAGGACAGATCGGTGCAGATCTTTTCTTTAAACTGCAGGAGGGAATTGATATTCCCTTGCATCTCTTCTTCTGCCTTCAGGGAGCTGGATGAAGCATGAGCGAGCTTTGAAGAGAAGGTGTTGACAAGCTGATTGAGCTGTTCGAACTCATATCGCAGGTTGTCAACCGAAGATGAGTATGCGACCTTCAGTTCAGACAGCTGGGTGGGAAGCAGCTTGTCCATTTCAGCTTTCAGTCGGGCGGAGAAGAAAGTTTCAAGCTGGCTTGCCACTTCATCCTTAACGACCTGTGGCATTTCAGACTTGATATTTTCTAGCATGGCAGACGCTGCTGTGTCCATGGCATCTATTTTGTCTGCGATCTTCTGGTGTTCAGCAACCTCGGTGGCCTGTACCTTGGAAACTTCCTCAATGATAAATTTCTTCAAGTCTGCTTGAACAGAAGTGAGAGAAGTTCCTGTGGTTGCGACAGAGTAGACCGGTGCATGAACATGATCGGACACTGCATCTCCACTGTTTCGGGGTGGAGAAGGAATGGGACTGAAATCTTCGTCTTCTAGAAACCTGTCATTGTAAGAGTTGCGATCGTTAGAGTAGAAAGGTTTCAAGTCGACATTTACTGCCTTGGCCTCTCTCTTCATCCTGGAGAGGATGAACTTCTTGAAGCAGTCGCGAGCTTCAGGAATGGAAGCGTAGCCAAAGAATCTCCCAAGGTTGTGCTCTTCAACCTCGAGCTGTTCGATGGAGTGGACGAGAAAGATGGACTTCAAATCACAGTACGATCTGTCCTTCCCATCAAGCAGAGCACGAAGCCGAATTGCCATTGACCTGGTCTCCGGAGTGAGATCAATTCCGGGAAAAGACTCCGTGACAGTCTTCTCAGCATCGATCTCGATGGAGTTGACCAACATGGCGGCGGCAGTCTTGATTGGATCTTCTTGTACATCATCATCATCATCGGAAGAAAGGATGAGATGGAGTTCAAGCTGTGGAGGCGAGCTGTGATGATGAATAGCTTCACCGGACTGCTGGTGGATGACGATGGAGGTATCAGGAATTTCTTCCTCCAAATCTGTGTCATCCTCCGGTTGAGATTCGGTGTGACTTTGACCAGCTTGCTCCGAAGCTGTTGACTGGAAGATATCACGAACAGAGGGCACGGGTATTGAAACCTGTGCATCGAGAACTGCCTGTTCTGGGATGTCTTCGATTGTTTGACGAGCAGGTTGGTGCTGAACTTCGATGGAGGCAAACTCCGTATGCAACCTGCGTGATATGGGAGTTGGAGATTTGATGCGAACAGACTTGGCAGGTCTGTCGAGCTGCTTGCTGGGGGCAAGCTGTCTCTTTCTCCTGACGTCACGCTGCTCAGGCGGTACCCAAGCTGGGTTAGATCGACCCATGGCATAGAGGAATGGCTTCACCACATCATCATTCTTGGCAAAGACAGCCATGTCGACGCCAATTATGAGCTCGAGCTGCTTCTGGTCCTTGGGGACCTTCTCTTTGTTGAAGCGAGGCATTCTGCTCCAGTTGATGTTGGGTTGGAGGCAGAGAATGAGAGAGCAGATCTTAGTGCCTAGACGCAGGTTCCTGGCAACGCGGAAATCGGTCACCACATCTCCGTCATAGGTGATCGAGAGCTGTTTGATTTCTTCATTGATGAGCTCGAGGAGGAATCGGGCCCAGTTCACGTGTAGACGCTGCACGATTGCAGTCATCACCCTAAACTTCGCTGGAGTGACAGCGTCGTGGTTACCAGAGTAACCAAGGAAGACTTTGTGAACGAAGTCGAAGAGAGCTCTGTACGCAGGTCTTAGTAGAGGTCGAGCGAACTTCCTTCCATCATACTTGACTGCGGGCTGCATAAGAGCTATCTGGTAAACTGCTTCCAGATCTGCATCCGGAACGTTCAGAATCAAACCCATGGGCTTGTGATACAGGATCTCCACTGTTCCTGAATCAGCAATGCCGTAGGTTCGTGAGATGAGCGAGAGAATCGGAATGGGCTCATCCGGTATACCAGGCAAAGGAAGATGGAATTGGGCGGAGTCGACATCTTCAGGGCAATAATACGATAGAAAGAACATGGCGACTTGCTGCGGAAGCCAGAACTTCGGCTCATAAGTTATGATCTTGTAAAATCCATCTGCTTCCTGGATGGCGGAGTACATCTCGTTTAAACCGGCGTAATCATAAGTTGAAAGATTTGCCGCAGGCTCTGTGAGAATGTACTGTTGAAGATATTGGATCTTCTGTTCGGTGGTTTGAGGTGGGGATTGAGACGTAGATTCTCCTGCCATTTCAAGAATGAAAAGAAAATTGTGAGTGTGAAATTTTTGAGAGAGAGAGTTGCAGAAGAAAAATGGCGGAAGAATGCAGAAATTGAATTGAGAACGATGATGTACAGTCATATGAATATATATAAGTGATAAAACGGGCGGTTGAGATTGAAGTAAATCAACCGTTCAGCGGATGGGATTGAATCCCTGGAAATCCGTGAGATAATGGGCGCGTGGGGTTGGTTGAGTATCCCACTCGCATTACCCTATCACTCAACCGTCGCCTCGCATTAAATGCGGACTTGATACTATGCATGCGCTTTTTGACACACATGGAAAGTGTAGCAAGAATGTTAAGTACTGTGTCAGAATATCCTTAACAAAGATTTCAATAAATAACAAAATACATGCTTCAATAAATGAAAATGATTGATGAGGGAAATAATTGATTAAGTGAAGCAGAAGTATTTCATTAAAATTTAAATATTTGGAAGTCTTAAGGCATATCTTTGACACATATAAAACTTGATTAAGAAAATGGAGACTGATACAGGTCATCCATTACACTTCCCTAGTCAAACTGTCTCATTTACAGTTTCTGATCCAAAAAGGTTCCACTGGTTGTCAGTTCACAGCTCTTATCTAGCTGGACTGTCCTCTGTCCTTTGTGAACTGCTCTTGTGCTTTCTTTTCACCGATGTGAGCTTTGATGAATTCCCACAGCTTTGCGTTCTCAGTTTGCAAGGCTGCAATCTTTTCATCAATATACAGCTTGCTCTCCAATTCCAGCATGTTGAGCCTTCGAGACATTTTAAGAAACTCTGCTTTATAGAAGGCTAACATCTGGTCCACTGCTGTGGAGCTGTTGAGATAGGATGTGGGAGCTTCAGTGTCAGGAGCTTGGGACTGAGCTTTGGACGGGAAACCTGGAGGGGTGCCTGGAGAGGACTGTTCGACAGCAGGTTTCACTCCAACCTGTGGAGAGGCAGGTTGCGTTGTGGACGGTGGTGTGAGATCTGCCTCTATACGGATTGCTGCTGTTGATCTTGTGATCCGCTTTCGAGAAGGTGCAGATTGCAGATCCTCCAGCTTCCTCTTTCCTTTTCTAACTGACTCAGCCTCGACTCGGTCTCCTTCATTTTCTTCACTGCTATCTTCTTCTTCAACTGTATCTTCCTTTGATTCACGCATTTCTGTGAGTAGAAGCTTGGCTGCACCTTTGGCCTTGTTGATCTTGTGTGGCAAGATGCCAAGAATCATGATCAACTGGTTGCAGGTGTGAGGTACCAGCTTGTCGTCAGGAAATCCAGAGCAGACTTGCCACGTGCGATTTGTAAGCGTTCTCTGCAGTATAATAGAGAGCTTGGTGCCATGACGAAGTTGCATGTTGGCCTTGATCCTGGCAGGTAGCTCTGCAGCTTCCTTGATGAACAGATTGACCAGCAGCCTGGCCCAGTTAACATTTAACTGCTTCACCACAGCAGTTAGCAACTTAAACTTCAACAGAGTGACAGATTCGTTCGAGCCTAGGTAGGAGAAGAACACGTTGTGAACAAACTCGAACAAAAATCTGTACTCAGACTTCAGGTCGTGGCGGTTGAATGTTTTCTGATCATAAATCTTCTTGGGCTCAAACAGAGCTTGTTGATAGACATCGTTGACCGATTCCATGGGCACATCATCAACCTGTGTGATAGCCCCTGTATCTGATAGCCTATAGGTCTGAAGAACGAGTGGAAGAAGATGACGCCTTTCTTCTTCGTTATTGACGAGAAATGTTGTTGTTGCGGGGTCTCCGTCATTTGATTCCAGAGAACACAGCAGATAAGCAACATTTTCCGGTAGCGTAAATCGTGGATGTTGAGTGATGATGTTGAAGAAACCATCACATAGAGTGATAGCCTCAATCATCTGATCCAGACCTCTGTATCCGTATGAGTCTAGCACAGCAACCTTCTCCATGAAGATGAGAGGGGTTGCTTTCTTCACTAGAGCATTCAATGAATCTGCAGACATATCTCAGATAGTAAGGATTTTGAATTTCTGAGTTTGTGAATTTGAAAGATCAAAAGTAATTTCTCAGAGAGTGAAAGAGAAGTTGAAATGAAATTTTAAAGGATTTCAAGAAACGCGTAATGAAATCAAGAATTTTCTTTCTATATATAGAGATTTCTCCAACGGTCAAGATTTATTTGAATGGTTTCAACGGCTAGGGAGGCGCGTGAGCAATGAAAATAAAAGAAAGTGTATATCACGCGCTTCCTTTCTCGTCTTTTTCCTTTTTTTTTGATTGACATAAATCCCTGGATTTTCGAGAAAAACTTTTCAAAACTTAATTCAAAAGATTTGAAAAAGATTTTTGAATGAAATAAAGAAAGGAAGTAATAAATTCTGCAAAGAATTAAGTGGAGATTGATACGATATCTCCAGTTCCCCCTTAAAGGTTGACCGTTGATTGTTGACTTTCAACGCAGTTTGTGACGTCAAGCTGCGTGTCGCCTCACTGCTTCTCTTGAGCTGCAGTTTTCAAGTCTGTCTGCTCTTGGCTGACCTGCGCTTGTGAACTGCTGCCATTATTTGACTTGGTCTGTGTATCCATTCTGAGCATGCCGAGCTTTCCACACAACATGTTGAATCTCTCTTCCATGAGAGGTTTTGTTAGTATATCGGCTCTTTGGATGTCAGTATGGATTTTCTCAACCGTTATATCTTGTTTTTCCACGTGATCTCTTATGAAGTGATGCCTTATATCGATATGCTTGCATCTGGTGTGGTAGACCGGATTCACAGTGAGAGCTATGGCGCTTGTACTGTCACAAAAGATAGGAACTCTTCGAACAGTGACATCATAATCCTTGAGTTGTTGTTTCAACCAAAGAATCTGTGCGCAACAGCTTGCTGTTGCCATGTACTCAGCTTCTGTTGTTGAAGTTGCAACTGAAGTTTGCTTCTTTGAAAACCAAGAGATCAACTTGCTTCCAAGAAACTGACAGGTCCCTGATGTGGACTTTCTATCCAGTTTGCATCCTCCATAATCTGCATCTGCATAGCCAGTTAGTTCAAAATTATCATCACAAGGGTACCATAAACCGAAGTTTGCAGTTCCCTTGACATATCTAAGAATTTTCTTGGCTGCTTCTAGATGCGATTCCTTTGGATTAGCTTGATACCGAGCACATATTCCAACTGCAAAAGAAATGTCAGGTCGACTTGCAGTAATATAGAGTAAAGAACCAATAATTCCCCTGTACAGAGTTATGCTGGCAGGTTTTCCTTCAGAATCTGGATCCATCTTGCCATTTGCAATCATTGGAATCTTCAGAGGTCTGCTATCTTGGACACCAAATTTGGTTGCCAGTTCGTTAGCATACTTGGATTGACAGATGAAGATACCATCCGCAGATTGCTTGACCTGTAGGCCAAGGAAGAAGTTCATCTCCCCCATCATGGACATTTTGTACTCACACTTCATGAGTTCTCCAAACCTGTCACATAGAAATTTTGACCTAGATCCAAAAATTATGTCATCAACATAAATTTGTACAAGAAGAATATCATCCTTATACTTAAAAGTAAATAATGTTCTGTCGACTGATCCCCTTTTAAAACCAGAATGCAGTAGGAATGTAGACAACGTTTCATACCAAGCTCTGGGAGCTTGTTTCAGACCATATACTGCTTTGTGCAGTTTGTAAACTTTCTCTGGACCTGTTTCCTCGAAACCTGGAGGTTGTTCAACGTAAACTTCTTCTCCAAGGATTCCGTTGAGGAAAGCACTCTTCACGTCCATTTGGTAGACTTTGAATCTTTGATGAGCTGCATATGCTAGAAACAATCTTATTGCTTCTAATCTTGCCACTGGTGCGTAGGTCTCATCATAGTCTATTCCCTCTTGTTGACAGTACCCTTTTGCAACTAATCTTGCCTTATTTCTTATCACATCAGCATTCTCATCTCTCTTGTTTCTGAATACCCATTTTACATCAATCACTCCTTGATGTGTAGGACGATCAACTAGTGACCATACTTCATTTCTTTTAAACTCATTAAGTTCCTCTTGCATGGCTATTACCCAGTCGTGGTCGGCAAGAGCTTCTTCAACAGTTTTGGGTTCAGAGTAGGAAAGATAACAGCTTAGTAGACAGCTTTCACCGATCTGTCTCCTTGTCTTCACACCTGCCCTTGGGTTCCCAACAATGAGATCTTCAGGATGAGCATCGACCCATCTCCTTCGACGAGAGATTTCTTCTTCTGTGAGAATCGGTTCAGGGTCTGGTGTGGGATCTTCAAATTCAGGTAGAGATTGAGAAGTGAAGGGGTTGAGCTGTTGAAGTTGTTCAGCAAGCTGATCCACTGACAGTTCTGCATTCACTGCAGGTTCCATTGAAGTTTCTGGATCAGTTGAAGAGGTACAGGTTGGAGAAGCTTCCGTTCCCCCTTGGTTCATTCCCCCTTGCTGAATAGGTGGAATTTGTGAATTAGAATCTTGTACAGGCTTAGCTTCTTCTTCTTCCAAGTCGGTTGGACTCCATATTAATATTTCATCTCGAGGTTGCATGTTGGAGCCTGTTTGATTTTGACTTGTACCTGTACTTTCATCTGGTTGGGTTTCCCTGTACTCACAAATAGATTCATCAAAGACAACGTGTGGAGTTACTTCCACAATATGAGTTTTCTTGTTAAGAACTCTGAAAGCTTTGCTGATCTCTGAATATCCTAAGAATATTCCTGGATCTGCCTTGCTATCAAAAGTTTTCAACTGTGATTTCCCATTATTATGAATGTAACATACACAGCCAAAAGATTTAAGATATTTAAGTCGAGGTTTCTTATCCTTCCACAGCTCGTATGGAGTCTTTCCATGTCTTGCATGAATGACTGATCTGTTTTGAGTGTAGCAAGCTGTGTTGATTGCTTCTGCCCATAACTTCTTTGGAAGATTGGTTTCATTCAGCATCGTGCGAGCTGATTCCTTTAGTGATCTGTTGCGTCGTTCAACAACACCATTCTGTTGTGGTGTGCGAGCTGCTGAAGTTTGATGAGTTATTCCACTTTTGGTGCAATATGATTCAATCATCTGATTAAGAAACTCTGTTCCGCGATCGGATCTGATTGATATCACACTTTTGCTCTTCATGTTTGATAGTTTGGTGAGTAGCGCAGGTAGCTCCACTAGTGTCTCCTTCTTTTTATGCAAGAAAATAACCCAAGTATATCGTGAGTAATCATCAACAATAACGAGAGTATACTTTTTACCATTGACGCTTCTAGGAGTCACTGGACCGAATAGATCCAAGTGGAGTAATTCCAAGATTCTACTTGTGTTGTGAGCTGCAATGCTTGGGAATGATGATTTGGTCTGTTTTCCAGCTTGACAGGCTTCACAAACGTGATCTTTGTAGTAGACTATATCTGGAAGATCATCTGCGAGCTTCTTGCGAGCAAGCTTGTTGATGGCTTTGAAGTTCAAGTGACACAGTCTCTTGTGCCATAGCCAGCTTACTTCAGGTGTAGATTTGGTGATCAGACAGGTTTCTTTTTCATCTGACCATTGTACTATGTACAAGTTATCCTGCAAAATACCGGTAAGAAGAATTTCTTCTCCTTCCTCATTCTTTATAGCACACTTGTTAGCAGAAAACTCTATTCTTTTTCCGTTAGAGCAAAACTGGCTTACAGAAAAGAGATTATGATTTAAGCCTTCAACATAAGTGACATTAGATATTGTTGTTTTACCAACAATCAGATTACCGTAGCCTCTGGTTTTCCCTTTGGAGTCTCCTCCAAAAGCAACTAGAGGTCCATCACATTCAATGAAGTTTGTGAGCAAGCTTTTGTCGCAGGTCATATGCTTTGTGCAGCCACTGTCGATGATCCAGATCGCCCCGCGAGCTGCTCGCCTTCTTCTTTGAGTTTTCCCATCCTTGTGTCGAACACGATCAAGTTCTTTTCCCATGAAACATTCCTCATATTCAAGTTCATCTGCTAATCGACATTCCTCCTCATCCATTCATCATCGTCATCTTCATCAGAGGAGGTTGTGTCTGACAATGTGGCAACAGCTTTGGCTTCTTCCTCAGCTGCGATCATGGCATTGCGCTGCTCCTTTAGCTTTTGATCTCTTCTTGCGCGGAGCTCTTCGCGTTCAGCCTTCGATAAGTCTGGGCAGTCTGACTTGTAGTGATCTGGTCTGCCACATTGAAAACAGCCACCCGTGGGAGTGTTAGAGGAATTGAACTTAGAGGTTTTAGATATACCTTCACCTTTCTTGTCGGAAGAAGAGGTGATTTGATTTCTCTTGAAATCTTGTGATATTTACGAAATTTGTTGAAGCGTTTTTCAAGCTTTTCATTCCTTCTTGCCATGAGGGCATAGTCTTTCAACAATTTCTCCATTTTAGAGCATAGATCTTTTGGGATTGCTCTTTCTTCTGTAATTGATGCAGCTTTGAATGCAGCATCTTTTTCTTTCTTTTCGGGTTCAGTCTTCTTGCTTGAAGATGCTTGTTCTGACCCGTGCAGTCTGATCATTTCAAACTCATTTCCTATGAGCAGATCAAACAGTTGTTCAGTTGACAGGTTGCTGATGTCCGACCTGCCGCGGTGCATGGCACTGTACACGTGCCAGCTTGCTGGAAGAGATTGGATGACTTTGAGATTGAGTTCGCGCTGTGTATATTTGTCTTTCTTGAGAGCCGCGATCTCTAGTGTGATCATCGTGAATCTATTTTTGAGCTGATCAATAGTCTCCATTGGCTGCATTTTGAATTCTTCGAATTTGCTGCATGCCACTGACAGCTTATTCTCCAGCATCTCTGTTGATCCATGGCTTATTGCCTTTAAGGTATCCCACATTTCCTTAGCAGTTCCAAGATTTCTTATCTTGGCCAAGTGGACGCCTTTAACTGTGCTCGAGATCAATCCTTTTGCAAAGCTGTCAAGTCCAGCTTCCTTTCTTTCCTCAGCTGTGTATTTTCTGGGATCTTTCCTCTTAGGCACATACGTTGCTTCCGAGATTCTATCTCCAGATATTTCAGTTTCGTAGGGTTCGAGGATGGGTGTGGGACCATTTTCGATGACGTCCCACATCAGCACATGATGAGCTTGGAGGCACATCTTTATTCGAAAGCTCCAGTCTTCATAACCCTGTATAGAAAAGTCTTCACAGACACGAAGAAGTGAAGCTTCCATATTGACAGTTAATATTTATATGCGCAGTTTTCAGACACAGAGATCTAGTTCAATTTGACACTTCAGTACAGAAAGCTTCTAGTATACAGAAGCAGTGGTCAAAAGAACCACCGCTCTGATACCACTTGTAGGTCCCGATAAATAGATATTGGTGTATGGGGGGGGGATACACCAATTAGCCAACAGTTTTGACTTTTCAAAACAATTTGATCTTACTGAGTCGTCACTTCAGTTAATCAGAGCAGTTTAGTTTTTCCAGCTCAAACAGTGAACTGCTGAGCTTGCAAAACTAACCTGCGTGCGGAAGTTTGGTGGAAAGGTTGGCTTACAGTTTTCAACACAGTTTTCAGAGACAGTTTTCAAAGACAGTGCACATGCAAGACAGGTTACAATCGTGCAGGTTGTGAATCATGCAAACTGTGTAAATAAAGATAATAGAAAGAGAGACACGAGGAGTTTTTATCGTGGTTCGGAGTAAACAGCTCCTACGTCCACGCCAGATCCCGTCGAATCTGTAATCCCTTAACTGAGATCTTTCGCTCCTTTTTAACACTGGTGGAGGTTCCAGTCCAAATTCAAGTCTCTCTTTAGACTGAATCTAGCACGAATTTTGAGTCGTGACTCTTCTAACTTTACATACAAACTTACATACAATCTTACTAATCCTGAACGGCTAGCACTAATAATCAAACTGGAAAGCTGTGAAGAGCTATCACCGTTTGAGATACAACTCTATCAACTACACTGAATATCAGCAATGGTGGTAGTGAGAGTGTGGATTGTGTTCTAGTAAGACAGATTCTAGAAAGAATAGAAATCTTCAAAGATCAACACTTGGGAAAGCTCTAGTAATTTCGAGTGTTGATTGTGAGTATATTTGGCTTGAGATTTCTGCAGCGTTTCAGCTTGTAATTTGAGTTTCCCGTATTTTCTTTCTTGAACGTCTTGAGGTATTTATAGAGAAGTATTTGAAATAGAGCCGTTGTGTGTGTCAGGATGAGCAGAGCCGTATACTGACATAATTAGTCGTTGAGTTGAGGACAGGTTCCTCAGTCACAGCTCAGGTTGGACTTTGCAGGTCGAGCTTCCTATACCTCTATCTATCTTCAGTCTCTGTAACCTTTGAATGAGATCTTCAAGTATGATTAGGACAGGTTACATAGACAGATTACATAGTGGAACAATATGACAGGTTTGAGTAGATTAGGTACAAGGTTGCACTTCCAACCTTGACCTTTACATAGCAACCTGTTTTAGTTGAGCTTGACTGATTCAAACACGGATCAGTCTGTTCCAATTGACTTCTATTGACTAAGTGTGGTTTCTAACAACATTATCAAAACTATTGAAGGGTTCCCAACACATCTCG
>LSBG02000017.1:0-10198 GCA_001642375.2 Mentha longifolia
GATTGATTCTTTATGCTTTCGAACTATTTTATAATGGGTTATGATAGGGGACATCACAATTGGAATTTCTATATAGTGACTTTTTGCGTTTACAACCCCTAGGCAGATGCCTAGGAACTTTTCGACGATTTTATTTGCCCATAGCTCATTTGTTACTTAATCTTTGGATTGATTATTTTTCCTTTAGAACTCTTTTATAGTGGGTTATGATAAGGGACAGTCAAATCAGAATTTCTTTCCGTCGATTTTTTTGCGTTTTCACGACCCTTAGGCAGATGTCTAGGGACTTTTCGACGATTTTATTTTGCCCATATCTCATTTATTACTTAATCTTTTGGATTGATTCTTTTTCATTGGAACTCTTTTATAATGGGTTAGGATAGGGGACAGTGCAAAATCGGAATTTCTTTCTAGTGACTTTTTACGTTTTTACCCCTAGGTAGCTGCCTAGGAACTTTTTGACGATTTTGTTTTGCCCATATCTCATTTGTTACTTAATCTTTTGGATTGATTGTTTTTCCTTTGTAAATCTTTCAAATTGGGTTATGATAGGGGAATGTCAAAATTGATATTTCTTTCCGTCGATTTTTTACGTTTTCACCCCTAGGCAGCTGTCTAGGGACTTTTCTACGATTTTATTTTTCCCATATCTCATTTATTACTTAATATTTTGGATTGATTCTTTTTCATTTAGAACTCTTTTATAATGATTATGATAGGGGACAGTCAAAATCAGAATTTCTTTCTGTCGATTTTTACGTTTTCACCCCTAGGCAGCTGCTGCCTAGGGGCTTTTCGACGATTTTGTTTTGCCCATATCTCATTTGTTACTTACGCTTTTGGATTGATTCTTTTTTTTTGTAACTCTTTTATAATGGGTTATTATTGGGGACAGTCAAAATCGGAATTTCTTTCCATCGAGTTTTTGCATTTTCACTCCTAGGTAGCTGCCTATGAATTTTCGACGACTTTCTTTTACCCATATCTCATTTTTTACTCAATCTTTTGGATTGATTCTTTTTGCTTTTGACCTATTTTATAATGGATTATGATAGGGGACAGCTAAAATCGGAATTTCTTTCTGTTGATTTTTTGTGTTTTCACCCCTAGGCAGCTGCTTAGGGACTTTTCGACGATTTAGTTTTGTCCATATCTCATTTGTTACATAATCTTTTGGATTGATTCTTTATCCTTTGGAACTATTTTATAATGGGTTATGATAGGGGACAGTCATAATCGGAATTTCTTTCTAGTGACTTTTTGCGTTTTTACCCATAGGCAGCCTAGAAACTTTTCGACGATTTTATTTTGCCCATATCTCATTTGTTACTTAATCTTTTGGATTGATTCTTTTTTATTTAACTCTTTTATAATGGGTTATGATGGGGGACAGTCAAAATCGGAATTTCTTTCCGTCGATTTTTTACATTTTACCTCTAGGCAGCTGCCTAGGAACTTTTTGACAACATTTGTTCTGCCCATATCTCATTTGTTACTTAATGTTTTGGATTGATTCTTTTTCGTTTGGAACTCTTTCATAATGGGTTATGATAGGGGACAGTCGAAATCAGAATATCTTTCCGTTGATTTTTTGCAATTTCACACCTAAGCAGCTGCTGCCTACGGACTTTTCGACGATTTTGTTTTGTCCATATGTCATTTGTACATTAATCTTTTGGATTGATTCTTTATCCTTGGGAACTATTTTATAATAGGTTATGATAGGGGATAGTCATAATCGGAATTTAATTCTAGTCACTTTTTTGCATTTTCACCCCTAGGCAGCTGCTGAGGAACTTTTCAACGATTTTGTTTTGCCCATATCTCATTTGTTACTTAATCTTTTGGATTGATTCTTTTTGCTTCGGACCTATTTTATAATGGGTTATGATAGGGGACAGCCAAAATCGGAATTTCTTTCTGTTGATTTTTTGTGTTTTCACCCCTAGGCAGCTGCTTATGGACTTTTCGACGATTTAGTTTTGTCCATATCTCATTTGTTACATAATCTGTTGGATTAATTCTTTATCCTTTGGAACTATTTTATAATGGGTTATGATAGGGGACAGTCATAATCGAAATTTCTTTCTAGTGACTTTATGCGTTTTTACCCCTAGGCTGCCTAGAAACTTTTCGACGATTTTGTTTTGCCCATATCTCATTTGTTACTTAATCTTTTGGATTGATTCTTTTTCGTGTGTAACTCTTTTATAATGGGTTATGATGGGGGACAGTCAAAATCGGAAATTCTTTCCGTCGATTTTTACATTTTACCTCTAGGCAGCTGCCTAGGAACTTTTTGACGATTTTATTTTGCGCATATCTCATTTGTTACTTAATCTTGTGGATTGATTCTTTTTCGTTTGGAACTCTTTCATAATGGGTTATGATAGGGGACAGTCGAAATCAGAATATCTTTCCGTTGATTTTTTGCAATTTCACACCTAAGCATCTGCTGCCTATGGACTTTTTGACGATTTTGTTTTGTCCATATCTCATTTGTAACATAATCTTTTTGATTGATTCTTTATCCTTTGGAACTATTTTATAATGGGTTATGATAGGGGACAGTCATAATCGGAATTTCTTTCTAGTGACTTTTGGATTGATTCTTTATCCTTTGGCACTATTTTATAATGGGTTATGATAGGGGACAGTCATAATCGGAATTTCTTTCTAGTGACTTTTTACGTTATTACCCCTAGGCTGCCTAGAAAATTTTCGACGATTTTTTTTTGCCCATATCTCATTTGTTACTTAATCTTTGGATGGATTCTTTTTCGTGTGTAACTCTTTTATAATGGGTTATTATTGGGGACAGTCAAAATCGGAATTTCTTTCCATCGAGTTTTTGCGTTTTCACCCCTAGGTAGCTGCCTATGAATTTTTCGACGACTTTCTTTTACCCGTATCTCATTTGTTACTCAATCTTTTGAATTGATTCTTTTTGCTTTGGACCTAATTTATAATGGGTTATGATAGGGACAGCCAAAATCGGAATTTCTTTCTGTTGATTTTTGTGTTTTCACCCCTAGGCAGCTGCTTAGGGACTTTTCAACGATTTAGTTTTGTCCATATCTCATTTGTTACGTAATCTTTTGGATTAATTCTTTATCCTTTGGAACTATTTTATAATGGGTTATGATAGGGGACAGTCATAATCGGAATTTCTTTCTAGTGACTTTTTGCGTTTTTACCCCTAGGCTGCCTAGAAACTTTTCGACGATTTTGTTTTGCCCATATCTCATTTGTTACTTAAACTTTTGGATTGATTCTTTTTCGTGTGTTACTCTTTTATAATGGGTTATGATGGGGGACAGTCAAAATCGGAATTTCTTTCCGTCGATTTTTTACATTTTACCTCTAGGCAGCTGCCTAGGAACTTTTTGACGATTTTGTTTTGCCCATATCTAATTTGTTACTTACTCTTTTGGATTGATTCTTTTTCGTTTGGAACTCTTTCATAATGGGTTATGATAGGGGACAATCGAAATCAGAATTTCTTTATGTCGATTTTTACATTTTAACCCCTAGGCAGCTGTTGCCTAGGGGCTTCTCGACAATTTTGTTTTGCCCATATCTCATTTGTTACTTAATCTTTTGGATTAATTCTTTTTTTTTTGTGTAACTCTTTTATAATGGGTTATTATTGGGGACAGTCAAAATCGGAATTTCTTTCCATCGAGTTTTGCGTTTTCACCCCTAGGTAGCTGCCTATGAATTTTTCGACGACTTTCTTTTACCCATATCTCATTTGTTACTCATTCTTTTGGATTGATTCTTTTTGCTTTGGACCTATTTTATAATGGGTTATGATAGGGGACAGCCAAAATCGGAATTTCTTTCTGTCGATTTTTTGTGTTTTCACCCCTAGGCAGCTGCTTAGGGACTTTTCGACGATTTAGTTTTGTCCATATCTCATTTGTTACATAATCATTTGGATTGATTCTTTATCCTTTGGAACTATTTTATAATGGGTTATGATAGGGGACAGTCATAATCAGAATTTCTTTCTAGTGACTTTTTGCGTTTTTACCCCTAGGCTGCCTATAAACTTTTCGACGATTTTGTTTTGCCCATATCTCATTAGTTACTTAATCTTTTCGATTGATTCTTTTTTGTGTGTAACTCTTTTATAATGGGTTATGATGGGGGACAGTCAAAATCGGAATTTCTTTCCGTCGATTTTTTACATTTTACCTCTAGGCAGCTGCCTAGGAACTTTTTGACGATTTTGTTTTGCGCATATCTCATTTGTTACTTAATCTTTTGGATTGATTCTTTTTCGTTTGGAACTCTTTCATAATGGGTTATGATAGGGGACAGTCAAAATCAGAATATCTTTCCGTTGATTTTTTGCAATTTCACACCTAAGCATCTGCTGCCTATGGACTTTTTGACGATTTTGTTTTGTCCATATCTTATTTGTAACTTAATCTTTTTGATTGATTCTTTATCCTTTGGAACTATTTTATAATGGGTTATGATAGGGGACAGTCATAATCGGAATTTCTTTCTAGTGACTTTTGGATTGATTCTTTATCCTTTGGCACTATTTTATAATGGGTTATGATAGGGGACAGTCATAATCGGAATTTCTTTCTAGTGACTTTTTGCGTTATTACCCCTAGGCTGCCTAGAAACTTTTAGACGATTTTGTTTTGCCCATATCTCATTTGTTACTTAATCTTTTGGATGGATTCTTTTTCGTGTGTAACTCTTTTATAATGGGTTATGACGGGGGATAGTCAAAATCAGAATTTCTTTCCGTCGATTTTTTACATTTTACCTCTAGGCAGCTGCTGCCTAGGGGCTTTTCGACAATTTTGTTTTGCCCATAACTCATTTGTTACTTAATCTTTTGGATTAATTCTTTTTTTTTTGTGTAACTCTTTTATAATGGGTTATTATTGGGGACAGTCAGAATCGGAATTTCTTTCCATCGAGTTTTTGCGTTTTCACCCCTAGATAGCTGCCTATGAATTTTTCGACGACTTTCTTTTACCCGTATCTCATTTGTTACTCAATCTTTTGAATTGATTCTTTTTGCTTTGGACCTATTTTATAATGGGTTATGATAGGGGACAGCCAAAATCGGAATTTCTTTCTGTTGATTTTTTGTGTTTTCACCCCTAGGCAGCTGCTTAGGGACTTTTCGACGATTTAGTTTTGTCCATATCTCATTTGTTACATAATCTTTTGGATTGAATCTTTATCCTTTGGAACTATTCTATAATGGGTTATGATAGGGGACAGTCATAATCGGAATTTCTTTCTCGTGACTTTTTTGCGTTTTTACCCCTAGGCTGCCTAGAAACTTTTCGACGATTTTGTTTTGCCCATATCTCATTTGTTACTTAATCTTTTGGATTGATACTTTTTCGTGTGTAACTCTTTTATAATGGGTTATGATGGGGGTCAGTCAAAATCGGAATTTCTTTCCGTCGATTTTTTACATTTTACCTCTAGGCAGCTGCCTAGGAACTTTTTGACGATTTTATTTTGCGCATATCTCATTTGTTACTTAATCTTGTGGATTGATTCTTTTTCGTTTGGAACTCTTTCATAATGGGTTATGATAGGGGACAGTCGAAATCAGAATATCTTTCCGTTGATTTTTTGCAATTTCACACCTAAGCATCTGCTGCCTATGGACTTTTTGACGATTTTGTTTTGTCCATATCTCATTTGTAACATAATCTTTTTGATTGATTCTTTATCCTTTGGAACTATTTTATAATGGGTTATGATAGGGGACAGTCATAATCGGAATTTCTTTCTAGTGACTTTTGGATTGATTCTTTATCCTTTGGCACTATTTTATAATGGGTTATGATAGGGGACAGTCATAATCGGAATTTCTTTCTAGTGACTTTTTACGTTATTACCCCTAGGCTGCCTAGAAAATTTTCGACGATTTTTTTTTGCCCATATCTCATTTGTTACTTAATCTTTTGGATGGATTCTTTTTCGTGTGTAACTCTTTTATAATGGGTTATTATTGGGGACAGTCAAAATCGGAATTTCTTTCCATCGAGTTTTTGCGTTTTCTCCCCTAGGTAGCTGCCTATGAATTTTTCGACGACTTTCTTTTACCCGTATCTCATTTGTTACTCAATCTTTTGAATTGATTCTTTTTGCTTTGGACCTAATTTATAATGGGTTATGATAGGGGACAGCCAAAATCGGAATTTCTTTCTGTTGATTTTTTGTGTTTTCACCCCTAGGCAGCTGCTTAGGGACTTTTCAACGATTTAGTTTTGTCCATATCTCATTTGTTACGTAATCTTTTGGATTGATTCTTTATCCTTTGGAACTATTTTATAATGGGTTATGATAGGGGACAGTCATAATCGGAATTTCTTTCTAGTGACTTTTTGCGTTTTTACCCCTAGGCTGCCTAGAAACTTTTCGACGATTTTGTTTTGCCCATATCTCATTTGTTACTTAAACTTTTGGATTGATTCTTTTTCGTGTGTTACTCTTTTATAATGGGTTATGATGGGGGACAGTCAAAATCGGAATTTCTTTCCGTCGATTTTTTACATTTTACCTCTAGGCAGCTGCCTAGGAACTTTTTGACGATTTTGTTTTGCCCATATCTAATTTGTTACTTACTCTTTTGGATTGATTCTTTTTCGTTTGGAACTCTTTCATAATGGGTTATGATAGGGGACAATCGAAATCAGAATTTCTTTCTGTCGATTTTTACATTTTAACCCCTAGGCAGCTGTTGCCTAGGGGCTTCTCGACAATTTTGTTTTGCCCATATCTCATTTGTTACTTAATCTTTTGGATTAATTCTTTTTTTTTTGTGTAACTCTTTTATAATGGGTTATTATTGGGGACAGTCAAAATCGGAATTTCTTTCCATCGAGTTTTGCGTTTTCACCCCTAGGTAGCTGCCTATGAATTTTTCGACGACTTTCTTTTACCCATATCTCATTTGTTACTCATTCTTTTGGATTGATTCTTTTTGCTTTGGACCTATTTTATAATGGTTTATGATAGGGGACAGCCAAAATCGGAATTTCTTTCTGTCGATTTTTTGTGTTTTCACCCCTAGGCAGCTGCTTAGGGACTTTTCGACGATTTAGTTTTGTCCATATCTCATTTGTTACATAATCATTTGGATTGATTCTTTATCCTTTGGAACTATTTTATAATGGGTTATGATAGGGGACAGTCATAATCAGAATTTCTTTCTAGTGACTTTTTGCGTTTTTACCCCTAGGCTGCCTATAAACTTTTCGACGATTTTGTTTTGCCCATATCTCATTAGTTACTTAATCTTTTCGATTGATTCTTTTTTGTGTGTAACTCTTTTATAATGGGTTATGATGGGGGACAGTCAAAATCGGAATTTCTTTCCGTCGATTTTTTACATTTTACCTCTAGGCAGCTGCCTAGGAACTTTTTGACGATTTTGTTTTGCGCATATCTCATTTGTTACTTAATCTTTTGGATTGATTCTTTTTCGTTTGGAACTCTTTCATAATGGGTTATGATAGGGGACAGTCAAAATCAGAATATCTTTCCGTTGATTTTTTGCAATTTCACACCTAAGCATCTGCTGCCTATGGACTTTTTGACGATTTTGTTTTGTCCATATCTTATTTGTAACTTAATCTTTTTGATTGATTCTTTATCCTTTGGAACTATTTTATAATGGGTTATGATAGGGGACAGTCATAATCGGAATTTCTTTCTAGTGACTTTTGGATTGATTCTTTATCCTTTGGCACTATTTTATAATGGGTTATGATAGGGGACAGTCATAATCGGAATTTCTTTCTAGTGACTTTTTGCGTTATTACCCCTAGGCTGCCTAGAAACTTTTAGACGATTTTGTTTTGCCCATATCTCATTTGTTACTTAATCTTTTGGATGGATTCTTTTTCGTGTGTAACTCTTTTATAATGGGTTATGACGGGGGATAGTCAAAATCAGAATTTCTTTCCGTCGATTTTTTACATTTTACCTCTAGGCAGCTGCTGCCTAGGGGCTTTTCGACAATTTTGTTTTGCCCATAACTCATTTGTTACTTAATCTTTTGGATTAATTCTTTTTTTTTTGTGTAACTCTTTTATAATGGGTTATTATTGGGGACAGTCAGAATCGGAATTTCTTTCCATCGAGTTTTTGCGTTTTCACCCCTAGATAGCTGCCTATGAATTTTTCGACGACTTTCTTTTACCCGTATCTCATTTGTTACTCAATCTTTTGAATTGATTCTTTTTGCTTTGGACCTATTTTATAATGGGTTATGATAGAGGACAGCCAAAATCGGAATTTCTTTCTGTTGATTTTTTGTGTTTTCACCCCTAGGCAGCTGCTTAGGGACTTTTCGACGATTTAGTTTTGTCCATATCTCATTTGTTACATAATCTTTTGGATTGAATCTTTATCCTTTGGAACTATTCTATAATGGGTTATGATAGGGGACAGTCATAATCGGAATTTCTTTCTCGTGACTTTTTTGCGTTTTTACCCCTAGGCTGCCTAGAAACTTTTCGACGATTTTGTTTTGCCCATATCTCATTTGTTACTTAATCTTTTGGATTGATACTTTTTCGTGTGTAACTCTTTTATAATGGGTTATGATGGGGGTCAGTCAAAATCGGAATTTCTTTCCGTACATTTTTTACATTTTACCTCTAGGCAGCTGCCTAGGAACTTTTTGACGATTTTATTTTGCGCATATCTCATTTGTTACTTAATCTTGTGGATTGATTCTTTTTCGTTTGGAACTCTTTCATAATGGGTTATGATAGGGGACAGTCGAAATCAGAATATCTTTCCGTTGATTTTTTGCAATTTCACACCTAAGCATCTGCTGTCTATGGACTTTTTGACGATTTTGTTTTGTCCATATCTCATTTGTAACATAATCTTTTTGATTGATTCTTTATCCTTTGGAACTATTTTATAATGGGTTATGATAGGGGACAGTCATAATCGGAATTTCTTTCTAGTGACTTTTGGATTGATTCTTTATCCTTTGGCACTATTTTATAATGGGTTATGATAGGGGACAGTCATAATCGGAATTTCTTTCTAGTGACTTTTTACGTTATTACCCCTAGGCTGCCTAGAAAATTTTCGACGATTTTTTTTTGCCCATATCTCATTTGTTACTTAATCTTTTGGATGGATTCTTTTTCGTGTGTAACTCTTTTATAATGGGTTATTATTGGGGACAGTCAAAATCGGAATTTCTTTCCATCGAGTTTTTGCGTTTTCACCCCTAGGTAGCTGCCTATGAATTTTTCGACGACTTTCTTTTACCCGTATCTCATTTGTTACTCAATCTTTTGAATTGATTCTTTTTGCTTTGGACCTAATTTATAATGGGTTATGATAGGGGACAGCCAAAATCGGAATTTCTTTCTGTTGATTTTTTGTGTTTTCACCCCTAGGCAGCTGCTTAGGGACTTTTCAACGATTTAGTTTTGTCCATATCTCATTTGTTACGTAATCTTTTGGATTGATTCTTTATCCTTTGGAACTATTTTATAATGGGTTATGATAGGGGACAGTCATAATCGGAATTTCTTTCTAGTGACTTTTTGCGTTTTTACCCCTAGGCTGCCTAGAAACTTTTCGACGATTTTGTTTTGCCCATATCTCATTTGTTACTTAATCTTTTGGATTGATTCTTTTTCGTGTGTTACTCTTTTATAATGGGTTATGATGGGGGACAGTCAAAATCGGAATTTCTTTCCGTCGATTTTTTACATTTTACCTCTAGGCAGCTGCCTAGGAACTTTTTGACGATTTTGTTTTGCTCATATCTCATTTGTTACTTACTCTTTTGGATTGATTCTTTTTCGTTTGGAACTCTTTCATAATGGGTTATGATAGGGGACAATCGAAATCAGAATATCTTTCCGTTAATTTTTTGCAATTTCACACCTAAGCAGCTGCTGCCTATGGACCTTTCGATGATTTTGTTTGGCCATATCTCATTTGTAACTTAATCTTTTGGATTGATTCTTTAACCTTTGGAACTATTTTATAATGGGTTTATAATGGGTTATAATGGATTTTTCGACGACTTTCTTTTACCCATATCTCATTTGTTACTCAATCTTTTGGATTGATTCTTTTTCCTTTAGAACTCTTTTATAATGGGTTATGATAAGGGACAGTCAAAATCAGAATTTCTTTCCGTCGATTTTTTTGCGTTTTCACCACC
>LSBG02000179.1:0-12724 GCA_001642375.2 Mentha longifolia
GTTCCCAACACAAGTCACGTGGACTTTTTGTTTAAGTGCACTCTTTAAGCCAATGTTTTAAAAACCGGACCGGACTGACCGGTTCGACCGGTGTGACCGGGAACCGGACCTGATACCGGTCCGGTTTGCATGCAAAAACTGGAAATCATAAGGAACCGCCATTGAACCGGATGGAACCGGGCATAACCGGGAAGAACCGGAAACCGGCCCCGGTTTTAAAGAACCGACCGGTTCAACTCATTATACCCAAAATTGAAAATGTAGTATTGATGAGTTTCGAACCCAGGACCTTGATGTTGATAGGCTATGGTCATTACCATCTTTCCAACTTATTAAATTGATTATAATCCAGCTATTATTAATATTATTATGATTGTGCTTCATATTAGCATTTAATGCCATAAATGCATGATTAAGCGCACTAATTGTAGCTCTCTTTCTTCTCTTTAATCCAATGTTTATATTATCACTTTTTTTAGATTTAATTACTTATTTTCTTTCTTTTATATTAATACTCTAATGTATACTTTTATTGATTATGTAGATTTCTTACTAATAAATGTTATAAATTCATGTATTATATATATATTATATAATTTATAATTATTTTTATTAATTTATATATTAAACGGTTAACCATGGTCCGACCCGGTTGAACTGATCGAACCATGACCCGAAGCCCTCACCGGGTCGACCTCCAGTCCAGTTTTTAAAACATTGCTTTAAGCACTAAGAAAAATCAGTATTAAAGACTTTTCTACGTTCACATTCATTTTGATTAGTTTGATTTAGTTTTCAGCACGCATCAGTTCTTGGCAGTCCGATTTATATTTCTTTTGATCTTTATCAATATCTATTACTATAAAATTTACAATATTAGGTTGTCTATTGTGCCCTTATTGTATAATAGGTCTCGATTGTCTTATTTGGTCATTCAAAAATCTAAATTAAAAATAATGATACATCACGTATTATACATAATAAACATCCACAACATATTCTAAAGTTATGCAATTTGACATTCTTGCCCATATATATCAACTACATCTCATTTACATTTTTCTGTTCTATACTTGATTTGACTTTAATACACTCAAAAAGTTATTTTTTTCACTTTTATTATAAACTAATCATGTGTTTTAACAACTTCACTCGATCATACGAGACTATTTTCTGGGATGGAGGCCGGAGTTATTATTATTATTATTATTATTATTGGAAACTCAAACTCTATTTTCAATCTAATGCAACAGTTCCACTTAATATTTAAGTTAGAGTTGATTGAAAGCAAAATTTCAAGATTCAAGAAAAATTCTTTAAGAGCAATATAAACTCAAAACCTATCTTTAGGGAAATCATAAAGAAAGTTGTTAAAATAATATTTCGAATATCTCTTATTCATAAACACTATTAGAACAATTTTTCTTTCCCCGTAAGTTTTGTAAGGATTTATATCATCGAAATGAATGTTCCAAATAATATTAATTGTTGAGTTAAAATATTAATTGTCAAGACTTTGTGTCAGCAAAAATTTTAAATTTTTAATGTTATGTTGAATGAAGTTATTTCTTCGAAACCTAAAACCATTTTATATTGACCATTTTACATGTAACCGCAGTTGTAAACCTTGCTTCTATTAGAAAAATTCATATTTGATAAATTACACACATGAAAGTCTAATAATATATCAATAATAAAGGAAATTGATGGGATGGACATGGGACTTTGAGTCGCAACCTCCTTCGTGAAACCATTTTCGAATGTATTTTAATAGTACAATATATTGATTGATTGATTAAATAGCTTGATTACATAGGCTCCTTGTAACGTAAATGCAACATAATATCGATATATATGAGGACACATATGATAACATAGTGTATTTTTGGCTATTTCCAGAAATTCATGTAACACGCAAGTCATTACACATGCATCATTTGCAACTAATCAACTAAAATATAAAATGAAAAAATATCATAAATTAAAGCACAACTTTTATCTTTATTATTAATTGTCGCTATTATTATGAGCAAAAATTTGTTAGTATTTATTACTCCCCGTCCTACCTAATTAGTTCACATTTATTATTTTATACCTAAATAATAAAAGTGAACTAATTAGATAGGACAGAGAGAGTACTTTGTACGTTGTTAATGTGGTGAGGCATGGAATTATACTTCAGAAGACCACCAAAAAAGTCATTTAAAAAAAATAAAAAAAATAAGAGAATACGAAAGAAGCAATTAGCAAAATAAATAATATATTAAAGACTGTACATATATTTACAATAGAACAGCAGCGGCAATCACATGATTTTCGTAAAGGTAGCTCAAACATTGATCCATATTCTTCGTTGTGATCTAAATCAATAAGGCAGATCTCTGTGTTACAATTCTCAGGTAAATTAAACCCATTTATTCTCCCTTCTGCTAACACATCAGCCTATATCGGAAAAAAAGGCGGTTAGAGACATTCCCTATCATCGCCATGTCTCTACATACATACATACACACATACACACGCTAATGCATAAGCGCCACCGCCGCCTCCTGCACCAAAGGCTGCGTCACATGCACGAAATGCTCCGCCTCCCGCTCCACCTGCTCCCAGCACTTCTCCGCGTCCTTCCCTTCTCCCATCTTCTTCACAAACGCCACGAACCGCCTCCAGTTATCGGGCTGGAAGAGCTCCGGGTTCATCCTGAGGTATGTGAAGGCGCACATCTCTCGCCCGCCTGAGGCCCCGTCGACGTTGAGAGCCGAGGCCTGGAGGATCTGGTCATGGGCCGTCTCGTCGTACCTAGGGAGGGCATTCTCGCCTGCCAGCGGGACGTGCGCCTGCTGGGTGGCGAGGGCGACCTGGCGCACGAGCTTCTCGGGCGCGCACTGCGCGTCCTGAGGCTGCTCGTGGTCCTTCATCTCGATGCAGGTGAAGTTAAACACGGCACCATGCCTGGCAAGCATCTGGGCGATGGGGAGGTAGCCATCGCGGAAGCGGGTGTTGTAGTAGCCGGCGGTGAGCTCGGGGCGTGAGACCGGGTGCCGTAGTGCCAATGGATACCGGCGACCTTGACGGAGATCTTGACGCCCGTGTTCTCGAACGTGCTCTTGGCCGACTGCACGATCCTCTCGCCGTGGGCAATGAGCAGCTCTGAGTACCAAGTCAGGAAGAACTCTCCATACTGGCCGTTCCAGCCGCCGCCTTCTCTCTTGAAGAAGTTGGTGTCTTCTGGCCAGTTGTTGTACTCACCGGCATCCGTGGGACCTGTGTTTCCCCATTCAGGCTTCCCATACGCCTCCGCAGCTGCCTTTAGACTGCTCAGCATGTACTGCAATACGGCGAAGATAAATTCAAAGATCAAACACCATCCATCAGAGGCAAAAGTACAGTTCGAGAGATTTTGAAATGCACCTTATCATAGCATTGGAAAGCTCCGATGCCGGGGAATTTCCATGTCCCGTTTGCCTCGGGGTAAGACGGGTAGCGAAGCTCACCAGCTGGACCCATACCAACTTGGATTCCTGAATCAAATCACCAGATTTTCAGAACTGAATCCTCAAGAACAACTCAAGAAAGTCCTTGAATTTTCAAAAGCATACCACAATGGTGTCACCGAGGAGGTGATTGAAAGTGTCGCGGAAGGATCGCATGAAATCGGAGTAGCATTGGACGGGAGATCTTCCCTTGAGCACGGGGAGAGTGTCGCAACCAAGAGATAAGTATTCGTAATTCCGACGACCCCATTGATCCGTATAGGCTAGGTCAGGATCTTTATCAATCTCCTCAACTACCCAATTCGGCAGTGGAATACTGAAACACCGCAATCAATATGTTCAATAATTCCATCAATTTATATAATTAATTTGTTGCTGAGGAAGAGGAGATGCATCACCAATTTCAGAAAAAAATAAATAAATAAATCACCATATGAGAAGAGCCACTAATCATCAAATGCATGGATAGTTCTTCCGATTGAATTGTTACAGAGCTAAAAAATTTGATTAAATATATTAGAATATGGTAATAAAGTGACAGAAAACGAGATTAATTAAGTGATTGAATTTAATAAAATAATTCAACTGACAACGTCAGATAACGAAATGTCCTTTTTCGAACTTGAACGTATCCACCGCCCCACGTGAAAAGCGTCATCACAACCGACGCAGTATTAGAATTCAATGCACCGTCGAAAATCATAAATCAATTAAAAAAAAATTAAATCATTAATTTCAATTCGTCTATAGTTTTTTCAATCATAATTCCAAAGAATAAATTAATGTTCGTTCTTGATATAAAAAAAAAGATGCAATAAGATCAAACGCAATTAAAAATGGAAGGAAGCGTCAAAGTATCATAATTCAATGCACCGTCAACAGTCATAGATTATCAAATTCAAAAAATAAATTCGTCTTAATTTCCATACTCTGAATTTAAAATTTTGAATTTTGAACCAGCGATTAATTATTTATAGGCCATAGCGCAACTAATTAATCAATAAAATAAAATAAATAAACAAAATTAGACGAGAGAATTGAGAAATGACTCACGTGCACGAATCACCGACGTTTCCGCCGCACTGGTGAAACGACATCACCGCCTGCACCTTGAGGCCGTGCTTCTTCGCCATCTCGAGGAGCTCCACATATCCGCTCCAATTATACTCGCCGGGTTTCTCTCCTCCACCAATCCCCACCACACATCCATCATGATCCCTTCCACTCCGGCGCTCTTCAGCGCCTGCAGACTAGCGTTCATCGCCTTTTTCCGATTCACGGTGTGGTTCCACGTCACACTGTCCAGCGGCATCATCACAAACACCGGAACACCTTTCCGATCCTTAGCCTGCGCGATGCCGCCGGCGACGTACTCCCGTTCCTCGATCGCCTCCGAAGAGGTGGCCGCCGGAGACATCAGCGCCTGAGCCGCGACCGACAGGTCTGGTCGCACCCCGGCGAGACGCGGGCTGACCGGCGGCGACGGGGAGACTCGGTCTGAGTCCGATACGGAGACGCGGAGGTTAGAAGCAACGGGAGATCTCCACACCGCGCTGACGTTAGCAGAAGACGGCGCTTCACCGGATACGCCACCGGAATCCCCCGCCAACGGCGCGCCGGAAATCGCTCCAATCTGGTGAGGCAAACTCATTGCCATAATAATAGTTGAATTAATTTTACAAGATTGGGATTGAAACCGTGATCACAACACCGTTGAAGAGGAATTTTTTTTGAGCTGTGATGAAAATGGAGATTGGGGATTTGTATTTATAGGAATGATGAGAGAGAGCGAGAGGAGAGGGGAGGGGGAGGGGAGAGAGGGAGAGAGGCGTTGGAAAAACACAAAAATAAAAGATAAGATATCAAGGATGGTGGACCGCGGAAGTAGGGACACGTGGAAACGGACACGTGGCGGGATTTGGGCGGGGGCGGAGGCAACGGCTGCGATCTGTGAAGGTTCACGTGACGGGGACGGTGAGATTTGATTGCGCGTGAAGGGTCCGGGTGTGGACACGGTTAGAATTTTAGCCAATGGGAAAGCGTCACGTGGAGAAAGATCAACGGCTGAGTGTCCAGCTTACTTAATTAGGAGATAAAGTTGGATTAAAGCGGGTCGGTTCGGCGTTTAGCAATTTGCATTGCTTCCTGTGGCTGTTTTTAGCCCTTCCACAGCTAAAGAGTGTTCAACTTTTTCTCTATTAGACTATTTCACATAACTATTTTCCAAAATTAAAAAAAAGGGGATTTACTTATAGTAATCAAACTAACTTGTTTGAATTTTGAGATTTTAAATCATTATAACATGCTTTTTTTTCTGATTTTTATCATTTTATATTAAAATTAAAAAAATTTGTATGATCTGTCATTTAAGATGCATCGTCAATATATTTTTATAAATGTATAATGTTATAATTTTAAATGAATGAAATTTACATTAAAATATGGAACATTACACTTTGTCTTTAACTAAATCTCTCCTAAGTAACTGTAAGTGAAAAAAATGGTTTCTATCTTAACGGGAAGGAGGGAGTATTACAGAGATGGAAGCCACACATTAGGGTTCCAAACAAGGTTTCATTTTATTTTTTTTCACTTATAATTAGGATATAATTGGTGTCCTCGCATGTTGAATTCATTTTAGACAAAAGTTTGTAAGTGCGACAAGAAATATCGAGATTAGTTAATACCGATCGATCAATTGTTTTCACCAACCAAGGATATGTTATATGTATGCCACACCCACATCCATATTGAATGATTGAGCTACGTACTACTGTACTAGTGATGTTGGAACTTTGAATGAGTGAAGTGAAAATTATACAAGTTGATGATTTCTGCAAATTAATAAGCGCCTTGTTAATGTTTAATTTACTATTTCTCTTTAGTAACTTATAATAGTATTAACTATTTTATTATTAATTATAATTAAATGATTAGTATTAATCTCTTGTTTTTTTGCCTCAATAATCAAGTAACAACACATGTCGTCCTTTGTTTCGTGTAAACAACCAATCAGTAGTGTCAAAGAGGTCATGGTACTGATGAATGATGAATCATTTGACGTATTTGTAATTCGAAATTTCTTTGACACGAGTCTTATTCATGGGAAAGTATAGTTAGATAGTTCGTAAGTACGTGGATTGTTTCCCGCAATCAAGTTTACACGCTACAAATTCAAAATGTCGTTCTATGTATATAGAAAGAAGATGTTTTAAAACTTATACTATCATCCTTCAATCCGGCAATTCCCCAAATCAATCATTTCAATAATAATAATGAAAAAATCGTTCAAAAATAAAAACAAAACTACCTCTGTCCTATTGAACAAGTATCCTTTTATTATTTTATAGAAGTACCTTATATTATTTAAGAAAAAGGACGGAATTATATTACAATAACCAAGTCTCCTCCATTAGATAAAGACTCGTTGAAATCGAAATTAAAGCATGGAGTTATTAAAAAAACAAAATGAAAGTATGAAAAAGTCGTATAACGACATGGCGAGGCACACTCCCATCAGCAAGACCGCACCATGCGGTTGGGTCGGATCGTCTTTAGAAATTCAGATCAATTTGCAATCGACTCGTACTCAATTGTCATTTTTATTAACGAACTGACTTTTACAAAAAATATGACAATATTAATACTCCCTCCGTCCCCTTCTACTTGAGCCCGTAGAGTGGGCACGTATATTAAGATAGTAATAATACTTTGTCAATTATAATTATTAAATTATTTTATTAAATTTTAAAAAATAGAAAATTGGAATTCTATTTCCAAACTTAAAAACACTATAATGAAACAAAAATTCTTATTATGCCATTAAAAGTCCCTTAATTACACTACTAATTGGGCCTAATTATTTCTATTTTAGGAAATAGCTCAAGTAGAGTGGGACGGCCCAAAATGAAAATTGGCTCAAGTAGAAAGGGACGGAGGGAGCGGAGGGAGTATATATTTTGTGAAAGGTAGAAAAACTTTTATTACTCATAATATAAGATATATCTATATATAATATTAAAATCATTACAATACCAAATTGATAAAATTTAATATTTCACTCATCACACATATTGACATTTTTATTTAGGACAATTTGCACATTATTCACGACAATTGACACTTTAACTAATAATAGAAGAATAATGAAAATTTTATAACGTAATTAAAATCCAACTGGACCGCACCAGAGTTTTGTCCAAACGAAAAAAAAAAGTTCAAAGTACAGACTTGAAAATGCAATTTGCCAAAAAACAATTATATAGAAATTGGTCCATTCGTTTTTATAAATTCAGGAGTTTCTTACCTCTGTATCGATGTAATTAAAAAATACAAGCATTATCTTCTTTTTTTTTGATATTTCTTAGAATATAATCTTTATATCCTATTTATAAAGGTAAGTTTCATTTTGGAAACAACCCCACCCCCCCCCCCCCCCCCCCTCCCCCCCCCCCCCCCCCCCCCCCCCCCCCCCCCCCCCCCCCCCCCCCCCCCCCCCCCCCCCCCCCCCCCCCCCCCCCCCCCCCCCCCCCCCCCCCCCCCCCCCCCCCCCCCCCCCCCCCCCCCAAAAAAAAAAGAAAGAAAGTCGGATTTTTTAATTTAAAATAAATTATAATTATAAATCAATAATTCATATAATCCATGTATATAACTCACTACTAATCAAGACTGTCTAAATTTTCGTCCCAAAAAAAGTGATCCTTTTAAAAATGGGATGGAGAGAGTATATATCTATAAGTTGCTGTAGTATACTTGATATACATCTCTTACATTTTTAACAAGATCAACTAGTTGAAACTGAAACATGTAGCACTAAAATTGATATATACTACTAGTAGAATGCAACAGAGACCGCAAAATAAAAAACAACATATTTTCAGGCAAGACATTTCTTTGTAGATACATGCCAAATCTAACCTAGTTTCATAGCTCATGTAATGAAATTTTCAAAGAATGAAGAAGAATTCTAAAGAACCTTTTACACAAGCATCATCTGGAGAATAACTCGACTTTGTTAAGGTAGCAAGCAGAGGCCGGGTCTTGAAGGCAACCACAGAAGCTATCTTCATCTTTGGGGAACGAAACTGGTAAAGGACGGTCTGGAATTATGCCAACCTTAAGAAGAAACGACGAGAAAAAGAAATCTGATCATGATAAGTTAATGGTAGACTATGCACAAGAGAGAGAGAGAGAGAGAGAGAGAGACCTTATCGATGTCAGTGTGGGCAGGTGTTTCATAACGGGCAACAGTTACAGCCAAGCCAGACCCATCGGAGAGCTCAAAAACTGATTGTATTTTACTGTGCAGAGTAATAAAGGATTCATCAGCATGACAGTATGATTTTAAGAGGTTGAAATAAGGAAACGGAAAAAACTTTTAGTTACCCTTTTCCGTAAGTAGGTTCTCCAACGAGGACAGCACGCTTATTGTCCTTGAGAGCACCGGCTAGAATTTCACTTGCACTTGCAGTTCCTTTGTTGACCTATGGATGTAATTTTTTTCCAAAACGAGGGCCATTTAAAAAAACTGAAAGTTCAAAATGACGGTAACTTGGGAATGAATACGAACTGTGCCAGATGTAAAGTAAAAGTAGCATAGAATGTAGTTAGAGTTTGCATGTAAGTCATATCCAGTTATTGGACAGACTGTTCAGTATAATACAAATGATATTTCTACTAGTTGTAGTATAACTGTATTAGCCTATAAAATATTATGATAGATGATTGTCATTGAAATCACAACCTTTGATCCTATTTGCACGATGACTTTTAAAATATGGCAAACAAATACACAACCTTTCAACCTTTTGCACCCAAGTTTTCAAGCGACCCAAATCTACCAATTTTCAGGGACCGATATGTCAAATTGCCGTTCCTCTCCTCGAACTCGTTTAATTGCAAGAAAATTGAAAGCTTATGTATTTGCAACGTTTATAAAAGTTAGGTGAAACTGCAAACAGGGTCAGAGGTGTCGATTTAAATGACACTTGACGCTTATATCCAACTCTTCTACCTAATTCCTAAAATAAATGTTTAAAGATTATAAACTGATTTTTTAGTAGGATACATGAAACTTTATGCTATTAAGGCATGACAGTAAGTAAAGATGTCTGACCAGCCATATCAGCATGAAAAAAGAAGATAAGAAGAAATAAAAAGTGGCAACTTGACATACCAGCACGACTAAAGGTTCTGAGGCTGCCACTGCATTGCTCCCATCTACCTCATATATATCTCTAACACCTCGGCTATCACAGATGTATACAATCACGCCTTTGTTCAACCTAATCAGACCAGCAAAAAAGTATTGACTTTATGCTTCTCCAAGAATTAAACGATTTATATGAATAGATTTAGGTGAAATTATGATTAATGCAAAAACCAGAACCGAATTAACTTTTGAGCCTGCAATTTATAATAGAGATTGTGACGGCCAATAACACAATAATGAATTGTTATAGAATACTAAAATGTAGCAGGAAACTCACCAAATTTTAGCAATTTCAACTCCTTCAGGGAAGAGGCCGCCACTGCAACAAAATTAAGCAATTCAAAAATGTGACCCAAAGAATATATTGTATGTGATTGTTCAAAGCAAGTTACCTATTATCCCGGAGGTCCAGAATAAAGGAATTTACATTGTTTCCCCTCAATGTTTCAATAGCTTCCCTAACAGCACCTACAAAGAACCAGCCATGAAAGCTTAAATAACAAAAAAATGTTGCAGTTTTATGCAGCTATAAGTGCAATTAATAAAGATCCTCGACTTTATCATCAATATTATGGCCAGATTATGCATATCATACTCCAAAAATGATAAGTCAATTCGAAGCAAGAATTTTCATGCAGCCAATAAGAGAAAGGCGTTCCATCTGGGTAAGCAAGGAAGGATAACGAGAATATTTGAATAGATAATGTATATAATACTGGAATTCAAGATATAAAGATTTAGAAAAGCCCACAGATTATATAATAAAGTGTACCAGAAGCATTTTGGGTGAATGATGTGAGTTTTATATATCCAATCAGAGGACCATCCTTTCCCAAACCAGCAGTCTGCATACTCGAGACTTCACTGGATTTAATAGAACTTTCTCTGTCTGAAATGCAGAAACTATTTATAGTTACATTCGAAAACTCACATACTGTATTTCAAATAAGGTTACTCTGGATAATCTTTAAGCACAAATACAGACAGAGAAATTTATTTTTAAATCCTCGAGATCTACTGAATGCCTAGAATAAGAAATGAACTTTATAACCCATAAGTTACAATAAGAATTAAGAACAAATGAAATATTGAGAACACAATTTTAAGCAAAAGGTCACATGCATACATTAATGTAGGTGCCTTGTCTCAGAACCATGGCGTACAACTAGCTCCACTTTACTTCCTTCTGGTCCCCTGTCAAAGATTTGTGCTATCAGCCTATCAGTTATATAGAGTTCTAAATCAGCGAAACATTACCCCACTCCCACAGACAAATAAACACATACTCCTAACACATATGGTAAGATATCATAACAGCCACAGTTGGAACATATATTAAATATGAAAAACGGATGGTTCCAAGTTTGCGAGGAGGCTCAGGTTTTATTCTGCTACCAATATTTCAAATGTTGTGGCTTTCACTAGGACATCTGGGACTTAATGAGGAATATTTTGTTTATGTTTTGTTAAAGTGTCGGAAAATTAATTAACTGCAAAACATTCAAAAACTAAAAAGAAGCATTACAAATGAACGAACCTATCACTATCTTCTAAATACAAGGAAAGAAATGAGGGAGAAATAAAACATTGACTAAGAGTTCTTTCTTTTCCCTTCTTTTCTTTCTTCTAACCTTCGAACACGAAAAATGCTTACATGCTTCAGAGGCAAATTATAATTAATATAGATCACAAAATTAATTAGAAAAATAAAGGCCTCACTGTCAAATTGCAAGGTTGAGCTACATGTAACTTACTGCAAGCGTTCGGCAGCATCATATATTTCCATTTTTTCTGTACTAGTATCATCAATTGCAAGGATTAAATCCCCCGATATGATTCCAGCCTTATATGCTGGACCTCCAGGAGCAGCCGAAACAACCACCAGTCCAGAATCCGATTTATCTTCTTAGGGTATCCTATAGATATCCCTACTCCAGTCAGGGTATTTCGTGTTCCTGACTGCCTTCGAAGGACATGAACATGTTTTAAAAGCTCAGGAATCGAGAAAATGCACTATTCTAAAAAGTTCTTTCAAATTTAATGAAAGATGAGTTATTGCAGAAAGATGAGAGCACGAAGCCTGTACCCGCAAACTCTTAAATTTTTTAGGCTCCAAGAACCGGGTAAATGGGTCATCTAGAGTAGCGACCATCTTCCTTATAGCAGCATCTACAGTTCAAAAATAAAGAAGAGATTCATTTAAAGATGTTATGGTTCAGTTCAGCCAATGAGCATAAGGCCAGAGTGAAAAAATGAGATAATCGCACAAATATGAGATGCCATATTCGTCATTTCTTAGCTCAGAACCGTTTGTTATTAAGACCTCCATAACTACTAAAAACTATGCCAGACTAATTTCATTACACTGTTGAAATTTACATAATACAAATCCAAATAAATAGTTAATTGATAACTTTTATTCTTTCCGAGATTGTCACCAAGTTTCTTTAAATATCTGAGACCAACACGGAACTAACCAATCAACTAATAAGGGTTGACACCAAAAAATTTAGTATTATCATCAATAGTTATATTCAGTACGTTAGAATGGTTTCCTAATCCTAAAACCACACAGTAGGCAAGCTAAGATGGATATATTTTCGTTAAAGAGTACCATCTTATGAACATTCTTTCATTGGTCCCACATACATGGAGAATCCATCTGGTCTTAATGTTCTCAATCATTGTCTATTAGCACATTGGTTGAGAAACGGAATACATATATAATAATGCAAGTTCTCTCCTCCAAATTGAAGACTTACAAGTCTCTTCTCTTGTGTTCATAGGTTCAATGCGCAGTGCATTCTCTCTATACCTAAACCAACTCTGCCCATTGAAAGTCTATCAACATAAGCACGGTCTATTGCTCTCCACGCCTCCAAAAATAGAAGATTTTCTTCGGTAAGGGCCACTACATTACATGAAATGCAAGGCATTAGACCGCAACACAAAACAGACAAGTCAATCCAAATTATAATCGCAACTGATCAAACTTACATGATGGAGTTTTCGTGACAGT
>LSBG02000180.1:0-10586 GCA_001642375.2 Mentha longifolia
AACTAATCGAGCTCCCTTTGATCTCCCAGAAGCGGAAGCTGAATCAGTTGCAGGCTATAATGTAGAATATGCGCGGGATGCGATCCTTAATAGTTCACTGTTGGCGGAAGCCAATGTCCCGGGGTCCCGGGAGCGCGCCGCAGTAAATCGCACGGACGGGCCCCGCCGGAGCGACTTTCGCCGCAACTTCTCCGCCACGACGTCGGGCTCGAGGTGGTCCTCCGCCCCCATCGCCTCGCCTATAAGACGATAAACTGCGGTGTTACTCTCGGGTGCGATCATACCAGCACTAATGCACCGGATCCCATCAGAACTCCGAAGTTAAGCGTGCTTGGGCGAGAGTAGTACTAGGATGGGTGACCCCCTGGGAAGTCCTCGTGTTGCACCCCTTTTTTGGCCGCCCCACCCGCCTAACGTTTCCCTTTTTATTTTTTTCTCGATCTTATGCCCCCCCGAGCGCCTCCGCGGCGCGTTTGGGCCAGCGCGGCTGCAGTAAATCGCACGGACGGGCCCCGCCGGAGCGACTTTCGCCGCAACTTCTCTCCGCCACGACGTCGGACTCGAGGAGACGTTCGCGCGCATATGCGTGCGCCCCGCAACTCCTCACGGGCCGACCGTCACGGCCCGTCGAAGTTCGGTGGTCCTCCGCCCCCATCGCCTCGCCTATAAGACGATAAACTGCGGTGTTACTCTCGGGTGCGATCATACCAGCACTAATGCACCGGATCCCATCAGAACTCCGAAGTTAAGCGTGCTTGGGCGAGAGTAGTACTAGGATGGGTGACCCCCTGGGAAGTCCTTGTGTTGCACCCCTTTTTTGGCCGCCCCCGCCGCCTAACGTTTCCCTTTTATTTTTTCTCGATCTTATGCCCCCCCGAGCGCCTCCGCGGCGCGTCTGGGCCAGCGCGGCCGCAGTAAATCGCACGGACGGGCCCCGCCGGAGCGACTTTCGCCGCAACTTCTCTCCGCCACGACGTCGGGCTCGAGTGGTCCTCCGCCCCCATCGCCTCGCCTATAAGACGATAAACTGCGGTGTTACTCTCGGGTGCGATCATACCAGCACTAATGCACCGGATCCCATCAGAACTCCGAAGTGAAGCGTGCCTGGGCGAGAGTAGTACTAGGATGGGTGACCCCCTGGGCAGTCCTCGTGTTGCACCCCTTTTTTGGCCGCCCCGCCGCCTAACGTTTCCCTTTTTATTTTTTTCCGATCTTATGCCCCCCCGAGCGCCTCCGCGGCGCGGACGGGCCCCACCGGAGCGACTTTCGCGCAACTTCTCTCCGCCACGACGTCGGGCTCTAGGAGACGTTCGCGCGCACAACTCCTCACGGGCCGACCGTCACGGCCCGTCGAAGTTCGGTGGTCCTCCGCCCCCATCGCCTCGCCTATAAGACGTTAAACTGCGGTGTTACTCTCGGGTGCGATCATACCAGCAGTAATGCACCGGATCCCATCAGAACTCCGAAGTTAAGCGTGCTTGGGCGAGAGTAGTACTAGGATGGGTGACCCCCTGGGAAGTCCTCGTGTTGCACCCCTTTTTTGGCCGCCCCCGCCGCCTAACGTTTCCCTTTTTATTTTTTCTCGATCTTATGCCCCCCCGAGCGCCTCCGCGGCGCGTCTGGGCCAGCGCGGCCGCAGTAAATCGCACGGACGGGCCCCGCCGGAGCGACTTTCGCCGCAACTTCTCTCCGCCACGACGTCGGGCTCGAGGTGGTCCTCCGCCCCCATCGCCTCGCCTATAAGACGATAAACTGCGGTGTTACTCTCGGGTGCGATCATACCAGCACTAATGCACCGGATCCCATCAGAACTCCGAAGTTAAGCGTGCTTGGGCGAGAGTAGTACTAGGATGGGTGACCCCCTGGGAAGTCCTCGTGTTGCACCCCTTTTTTGGCCGCCCCACCCGCCTAACGTTTCCCTTTTTATTTTTTCTCGATCTTATGCCCCCCCGAGCGCCTCCGCGGCGCGTTTGGGCCAGCGCGGCTGCAGTAAATCGCACGGACGGGCCCCGCCGGAGCGACTTTCGCCGCAACTTCTCTCCGCCACGACGTCGGACTCGAGGAGACGTTCGCGCGCATATGCTGTGCGCCCCGCAACTCCTCACGGGCCGACCGTCACGGCCCGTCGAAGTTCGGTGGTCCTCCGCCCCCATCGCCTCGCCTATAAGACGATAAACTGCGGTGTTACTCTCGGGTGCGATCATACCAGCACTAATGCACCGGATCCCATCAGAACTCCGAAGTTAAGCGTGCTTGGGCGAGAGTAGTACTAGGATGGGTGACCCCCTGGGAAGTCCTCGTGTTGCACCCCTTTTTTGGCCGCCCCCGCCGCCTAACGTTTCCCTTTTTATTTTTTTCTCGATCTTATGCCCCCCCGAGCGCCTCCGCGGCGCGTCTGGGCCAGCGCGGCCGCAGTAAATCGCACGGACGGGCCCCGCCGGAGCGACTTTCGCCGCAACTTCTCTCCGCCACGACGTCGGGCTCGAGGTGGTCCTCCGCCCCCATCGCCTCGCCTATAAGACGATAAACTGCGGTGTTACTCTCGGGTGCGATCATACCAGCACTAATGCACCGGATCCCATCAGAACTCCGAAGTTAAGCGTGCTTGGGCGAGAGTAGTACTAGGATGGGTGACCCCCTGGGAAGTCCTCGTGTTGCACCCCTTTTTTGGCCGCCCCACCCGCCTAACGTTTCCCTTTTTATTTTTTTCTCGATCTTATGCCCCCCGAGCGCCTCCGCGGCGCGTTTGGGCCAGCGCGGCTGCAGTAAATCGCACGGACGGGCCCCGCCGGAGCGACTTTCGCCGCAACTTCTCTCCGCCACGACGTCGGACTCGAGGAGACGTTCGCGCGCATATGCTGTGCGCCCCGCAACTCCTCACGGGCCGACCGTCACGGCCCGTCGAAGTTCGGTGGTCCTCCGCCCCCATCGCCTCGCCTATAAGACGATAAACTGCGGTGTTACTCTCGGGTGCGATCATACCAGCACTAATGCACCGGATCCCATCAGAACTCCGAAGTTAAGCGTGCTTGGGCGAGAGTAGTACTAGGATGGGTGACCCCCTGGGAAGTCCTTGTGTTGCACCCCTTTTTTGGCCGCCCCCCCGCCGCCTAACGTTTCCCTTTTTATTTTTTTCTCGATCTTATGCCCCCCCGAGCGCCTCCGCGGCGCGTCTGGGCCAGCGCGGCCGCAGTAAATCGCACGGACGGGCCCCGCCGGAGCGACTTTCGCCGCAACTTCTCTCCGCCACGACGTCGGGCTCGAGGTGGTCCTCCGCCCCCATCGCCTCGCCTATAAGACGATAAACTGCGGTGTTACTCTCGGGTGCGATCATACCAGCACTAATGCACCGGATCCCATCAGAACTCCGAAGTGAAGCGTGCCTGGGCGAGAGTAGTACTAGGATGGGTGACCCCCTGGGCAGTCCTCGTGTTGCACCCCTTTTTTGGCCGCCCCCGCCGCCTAACGTTTCCCTTTTTATTTTTTTCTCGATCTTATGCCCCCCGAGCGCCTCCGCGGCGCGGACGGGCCCCACCGGAGCGACTTTCGCGCAACTTCTCTCCGCCACGACGTCGGGCTCTAGGAGACGTTCGCGCGCACAACTCCTCACGGGCCGACCGTCACGGCCCGTCGAAGTTCGGTGGTCCTCCGCCCCCATCGCCTCGCCTATAAGACGATTAACTGCGGTGTTACTCTCGGGTGCGATCATACCAGCAGTAATGCACCGGATCCCATCAGAACTCCGAAGTTAAGCGTGCTGGGCGAGAGTAGTACTAGGATGGGTGACCCCCTGGGAAGTCCGTGTTGCACCCCTTTTTTGGCCGCCCCCGCCGCCTAACGTTTCCCTTTTTATTTTTTTCTCGATCTTATGCCCCCCCGAGCGCCTCCGCGGCGCGTCTGGGCCAGCGCGGCCGCAGTAAATCGCACGGACGGGCCCCGCCGGAGCGACTTTCGCCGCAACTTCTCTCCGCCACGACGTCGGGCTCGAGGTGGTCCTCCGCCCCCATCGCCTCGCCTATAAGACGATAAACTGCGGTGTTACTCTCGGGTGCGATCATACCAGCACTAATGCACCGGATCCCATCAGAACTCCGAAGTTAAGCGTGCTTGGGCGAGAGTAGTACTAGGATGGGTGACCCCCTGGGAAGTCCTCGTGTTGCACCCCTTTTTGGCCGCCCCACCCGCCTAACGTTTCCCTTTTTATTTTTTTCTCGATCTTATGCCCCCCCGAGCGCCTCCGCGGCGCGTTTGGGCCAGCGCGCGCAGTAAATCGCACGGACGGGCCCCGCCGGAGCGACTTTCGCCGCAACTTCTCTCCGCCACGACGTCGGACTCGAGGAGACGTTCGCGCGCATATGCTGTGCGCCCCGCAACTCCTCACGGGCCGACCGTCACGGCCCGTCGAAGTTCGGTGGTCCTCCGCCCCATCGCCTCGCCTATAAGACGATAAACTGCGGTGTTACTCTCGGGTGCGATCATACCAGCACTAATGCACCGGATCCCATCAGAACTCCGAAGTTAAGCGTGCTTGGGCGAGAGTAGTACTAGGATGGGTGACCCCCTGGGAAGTCCTCGTGTTGCACCCCTTTTTTGGCCGCCCCCGCCGCCTAACGTTTCCCTTTTTATTTTTTCTCGATCTTATGCCCCCCCGAGCGCCTCCGCGGCGCGTCTGGGCCAGCGCGGCCGCAGTAAATCGCACGGACGGGCCCCGCCGGAGCGTTCGCGCAACTTCTCTCCGCCACGACGTCGGGCTCGAGGTGGTCCTCCGCCCCATCGCCTCGCCTATAAGACGATAAACTGCGGTGTTACTCTCGGGGCGATCATACCAGCACTAATGCACCGGATCCCATCAGAACTCCGAAGTTAAGCGTGCTTGGGCGAGAGTAGTACTAGGATGGGTGACCCCCTGGGAAGTCCTCGTGTTGCACCCCTTTTTTGGCCGCCCCACCCGCCTAACGTTTCCCTTTTTATTTTTTCTCGATCTTATGCCCCCCCGAGCGCCTCCGCGGCGCGTTTGGGCCAGCGCGGCTGCAGTAAATCGCACGGACGGGCCCCGCCGGAGCGACTTTCGCCGCAACTTCTCTCCGCCACGACGTCGGACTCGAGGAGACGTTCGCGCGCATATGCTGTGCGCCCCGCAACTCCTCACGGGCCGACCGTCACGGCCCGTCGAAGTTCGGTGGTCCTCCGCCCCCATCGCCTCGCCTATAAGACGATAAACTGCGGTGTTACTCTCGGGTGCGATCATACCAGCACTAATGCACCGGATCCCATCAGAACTCCGAAGTTAAGCGTGCTTGGGCGAGAGTAGTACTAGGATGGGTGACCCCCTGGGAGTCCTCGTGTTGCACCCCTTTTTTGGCCGCCCCCGCCGCCTAACGTTTCCCTTTTTATTTTTTTCTCGATCTTATGCCCCCCCGAGCGCCTCCGCGGCGCGGACGGGCCCCACGGAGCGACTTTCGCGCAACTTCTCTCCGCCACGACGTCGGGCTCTAGGAGACGTTCGCGCGCACAACTCCTCCTCACGGGCCGACCGTCACGGCCCGTCGAAGTTCGGTGGTCCTCCGCCCCCATCGCCTCGCCTATAAGACGTTAAACTGCGGTGTTACTCTCGGGTGCGATCATACCAGCAGTAATGCACCGGATCCCATCAGAACTCCGAAGTAAGCGTGCTTGGGCGAGAGTAGTACTAGGATGGGTGACCCCCTGGGAAGTCCTCGTGTTGCACCCCTTTTTTTGGCCGCCCCCCCGCCTAAGCCCTTTTTTATTTTTCTCCGCCCCCCCCAGCGCCTCCGCGGCGCGTCTGGGCCAGCGCGCGGGCCGCCGTAAATCGACGGACGGGCCCCGCCGGAGCGACTTTCGCCGCCCAACTTCTCTCCGCCACGACGTCGGCTCGAGGTGGTCCTCCGCCCCCATCGCCTCGCCTATAAGACGATAAACTGCGGTGTTACTCTCGGGTGCGATCATACCAGCACTAATGCACCGGATCCCATCAGAACTCCGAAGTGAAGCGTGCCTTGGGCGAGAGTAGTACTAGGATGGGTGACCCCCTGGGCAGTCCTCGTGTTGCACCCCTTTTTGGCCGCCCCGCCGCCTAACGTTTCCCTTTTTATTTTTTTCTCGATCTTATGCCCCCCGAGCCTCCGCGGCGCGGACGGGCCCCACCGGAGCGACTTTCGCGCAACTTCTCTCCGCCACGACGTCGGGCTCTAGGGACGTTCGCGCGCACAACTCCTCACGGGCCGACCGTCACGGCCCGTCGAGTTCGGTGGTCCTCCGCCCCCATCGCCTCGCCTATAAGACTAAAACTGCGGTGTTACTCTCGGGTGCGATCATACCAGCACTAATGCACCGGATCCCATCAGAACTCCGAAGTTAAGCGTGCTTGGGCGAGAGTAGTACTAGGATGGGTGACCCCCTGGGAAGTCCTCGTGTTGCACCCCTTTTTTGGCCGCCCCCGCCGCCTAACGTTTCCCTTTTTATTTTTTTCTCGATCTTATGCCCCCCGAGAGCCTCCGCGGCGCGTCTGGGCCAGCGCGGCCGCAGTAAATCGCACGGACGGGCCCCGCCGGAGCGACTTTCGCCGCAACTTCTCTCCGCCACGACGTCGGCTCGAGGTGGTCCTCCGCCCCCATCGCCTCGCCTATAGACGATAAACTGCGGTGTTACTCTCGGGTGCGATCATACCAGCACTAATGCACCGGATCCCATCAGAACTCCGAAGTTAAGCGTGCTTGGGCGAGAGTAGTACTAGGATGGGTGACCCCCTGGGAAGTCCTCGTGTTGCACCCCTTTTTTGGCCGCCCCCCCGCCTAACGTTTCCCTTTTTATTTTTTTCTCGATCTTATGCCCCCCCGAGCGCCTCCGCGGCGCGTCTGGGCCAGCGCGGCCGCAGTAAATCGCACGGACGGGCCCCGCCGGAGCGACTTTCGCCGCAACTTCTCTCCGCCACGACGTCGGGCTCGAGGTGGTCCTCCGCCCCCATCGCCTCGCCTATAAGACGATAAACTGCGGTGTTACTCTCGGGTGCGATCATACCAGCACTAATGCACCGGATCCCATCAGAACTCCGAAGTAAGCGTGCTGGGCGAGAGTAGTACTAGGATGGGTGACCCCCTGGCAGTCCTCGTGTTGCACCCCTTTTTGGCCGCCCCCCGCCGCCTAACGTTTCCCTTTTTATTTTTTCTCGATCTTATGCCCCCCCGAGCGCCTCCGCGGCGCGGACGGGCCCCACCGGAGCGACTTTCGCGCAACTTCTCTCCGCCACGACGTCGGGCTCTAGGAGACGTTTCGCGCACAACTCCTCACGGGCCGACCGTCACGGCCCGTCGAAGTTCGGTGGTCCTCCGCCCCCATCGCCTCGCCTATAAGACGATAAACTGCGGTGTTACTCTCGGGTGCGATCATACCAGCACTAATGCACCGGATCCCATCAGAACTCCGAAGTTAAGCGTGCTTGGGGGGGAGAGTAGTACTAGGATGGGTGACCCCCTGGGAAGTCCTCGTGTTGCACCCCTTTTTTGGCCGCCCCCGCCGCCTAACGTTTCCCTTTTTATTTTTTTCTCGATCTTATGCCCCCCCGAGAGCCTCCGCGGCGCGTCTGGGCCAGCGCGGCCGCAGTAAATCGCACGGACGGGCCCCGCCGGAGCGACTTTCGCCGCAACTTCTCTCCGCCACGACGTCGGGCTCGAGGTGGTCCTCCGCCCCCATCGCCTCGCCTATAAGACGATAAACTGCGGTGTTACTCTCGGGTGCGATCATACCAGCACTAATGCACCGGATCCCATCAGAACTCCGAAGTTAAGCGTGCTTGGGCGAGAGTAGTACTAGGATGGGTGACCCCTGGGAAGTCCTCGTGTTGCACCCCTTTTTGGCCGCCCCACCCGCCTAACGTTTCCCTTTTTATTTTTTTCTCGATCTTATGCCCCCCCGAGCGCCTCCGCGGCGGTCTGGGGCCGCGCGGCCGCAGTAAATCGCACGGACGGGCCCCGCCGGAGCGACTTTCGCCGCAACTTCTCTCCGCCACGACGTCGGGCTCGAGGAGACGTTCGCGCGCATATGCTGTGCGCCCCGCAACTCCTCACGGGCCGACCGTCACGGCCCGTCGAGTTCGGTGGTCCTCCGCCCCCATCGCCTCGCCTATAAGACGATAAACTGCGGTGTTACTCTCGGGTGCGATCATACCAGCACTAATGCACCGGATCCCATCAGAACTCCGAAGTTAAGCGTGCTGGGCGAGAGTTACTAGGATGGGTGACCCCCTGGCAGTCCTCGTGTTGCACCCCTTTTTTGGCCGCCCCGCCGCCTAACGTTTCCCTTTTATTTTTTTCTCGATCTTATGCCCCCCGAGCGCCTCCGCGGCGCGGACGGGCCCCACCGGAGCGACTTTCGCGCAACTTCTCTCCGCCACGACGTCGGGCTCTAGGAGACGTTCGCGCGCACAACTCCTCACGGGCCGACCGTCACGGCCCGTCGAAGTTCGGTGGTCCTCCGCCCCCATCGCCTCGCCTATAAGACGTTAAACTGCGGTGTTACTCTCGGGTGCGATCATACCAGCACTAATGCACCGGATCCATCAGAACTCCGAAGTTAAGCGTGCTTGGGCGAGAGAGTAGTACTAGGATGGGTGACCCCTGGGAAGTCCTCGTGTTGCCACCTTTTTTGGCCGCCCCCGCCCCTAACGTTTCCCTTTTATTTTTTTCTCGATCTTATGCCCCCCCGAGCGCCTCCGCGGCGCGTCTGGGCCAGCGCGGCCGCAGTAAATCCACGGACGGGCCCCGCCGGAGCGACTTTCGCCGCAACTTCTCTCCGCCACGACGTCGGGCTCGAGGTGGTCCTCCGCCCCCATCGCCTCGCCTATAAGACGATAAACTGCGGTGTTACTCTCGGGTGCGATCATACCAGCACTAATGCACCGGATCCCATCAGAACTCGAAGTTAAGCGTGCTTGGGCGAGAGTAGTACTAGGATGGGTGACCCCTGGGAAGTCCTCGTGTTGCACCCCTTTTTTGGCCGCCCCACCCGCCTAACGTTTCCCTTTTTATTTTTTTCTCGATCTTATGCCCCCCCGAGCGCCTCCGCGGCGCGTTTGGGCCAGCGCGGCTGCAGTAAATCGCACGGACGGGCCCCGCCGGAGCGACTTTCGCCGCAACTTCTCTCCGCCACGACGTCGGACTCGAGGAGACGTTCGCGCGCATATGCTGTGCGCCCCGCAACTCCTCACGGGCCGACCGTCACGGCCGTCGAAGTTCGGTGGTCCTCCGCCCCCATCGCCTCGCCTATAAGACGATAAACTGCGGTGTTACTCTCGGGTGCGATCATACCAGCACTAATGCACCGGATCCCATCAGAACTCCGAAGTTAAGCGTGCTTGGGCGAGAGTAGTACTAGGATGGGTGACCCCCTGGGAAGTCCTCGTGTTGCACCCCTTTTTGGCCGCCCCGCCGCCTAACGTTTCCCTTTTTATTTTTTTCTCGATCTTATGCCCCCCCGAGCGCCTCCGCGGCGCGGGACGGGCCCCACCGGAGCGACTTTCGCGCAACTTCTCTCCGCCACGACGTCGGGCTCTAGGAGACGTTCGCGCGCACAACTCCTCACGGGCCGACCGTCACGGCCCGTCGAAGTTCGGTGGTCCTCCGCCCCCATCGCCTCGCCTATAAGACGTAAACTGCGGTGTTACTCTCGGGTGCGATCATACCAGCACTAATGCACCGGATCCCATCAGAACTCCGAAGTTAAGCGTGCTTGGGCGAGTGAGTAGTACTAGGATGGGTGACCCCCTGGGAAGTCCTCGTGTTGCACCCTTTTTGGCCGCCCCCGCCGCCTAACGTTTCCCTTTTTATTTTTTTCTCGATCTTATGCCCCCCCGAGCGCCCGCGGCGGTCTGGGCCAGCGCGGCCGCAGTAAATCGCACGGACGGGCCCCGCCGGAGCGACTTTCGCCGCAACTTCTCTCCGCCACGACGTCGGGCTCGAGGTGGTCCTCCGCCCCATCGCCTCGCCTATAAGACGATAAACTGCGGGTTACTCTCGGGTGCGATCATACCAGCACTAATGCACCGGATCCATCAGAACTCCGAAGTGAAGCGTGCTGGGCGAGAGTAGTACTAGGATGGGTGACCCCCTGGGCAGTCCTCGTGTTGCACCCCTTTTTTGGCCGCCCCCCGCCTCCTAACGTTTCCCTTTTTATTTTTTTCTCGATCTTATGCCCCCGAGCGCCTCCGCGGCGCGGGACGGGCCCACCGGAGCGACTTTCGCGCAACTTCTCCGCCGACGTCGGGCTCTAGGAGACGTTCGCGCGCACAACTCCTCACGGGCCGACCGTCACGGCCGTCGAAGTTCGGTGGTCCTCCGCCCCCATCGCCTGCCTATAAGCCGATAACGCGGTGTTACTCTCGGTGCGATCATACCAGCACTAATGCACCGGATCCATCAACTCCGAAGTTAAGCGTGCTTGGCGAGAGTAGTACTAGGATGGGGACCCCTGGGAAGCCTCGTGTTGCACCCCTTTTTGGCCGCCCCGCCGCCTAACGTTTCCCTTTTATTTTTTTCTCGATTTATGCCCCCCGGCGCCTCCGCGGCGCGTCT
>LSBG02000181.1:0-10098 GCA_001642375.2 Mentha longifolia
CGCCTTCAGATCCTACACAAGGATCTGAGAGTGCTGCCCGTCCTAAGGGATCTGCTCCCCGAGTCGGGGGAAAAACTACTTTACCTGGGGTGGTCATAAGAGAAGAGCCCACCCCTCGGGCTGTTATGTCTCTTTCTACGCGCCCTCCTCACCCCTTGGCTGCTGAGGTGGACCGCAGCCTTTCCACCTGGTCCGAGGGAGTGGCTTTTCCTTCCGGCGAAGGAGCTGACTTTCAGTCTTCCGAGGGGTTTTTGGCAGATTTATTCGCCACTTCTGAAGCACCAGCTCCCATAGGGCTTAATAGACCTTCCGTCCCCCAGAAGAGACCCTCGGAGTCTGCATCTTCCACAGCTCCGAAGAGAAAAAAGATTTCTTCCAGCAGTACTGACCGGAGGGTGGGTTTGCCCATTTCTAACGTTTTGTCACCTACTCCTATATCCGCAACACCATCTGTTGTAGGTCATCCAAGGTATTCCAGCACCTTGGCTAGATATGCCACCGCCAACCCCTATATGGTGGTTAATCCTCCCGAGCCAGCCATGGTGGAAAGTCCTGCTTCTGAAGCCACCCTGGCTATGCTCCATGCGTTGCGTATGAAAGGCTTGGATGTCCCTACTGCCTCCTATACCGCGCCTGGGGTTAATGTGAGTTTTCCTGGCACTGGTTAGGGGTATTGATGGAGGTACCGCCTCTAATATTTTGGACAGCATCCCGCGTGCCGAAGATTGGAGGCATCTGAACAGGTTATCCTCCGTGGAGCTTATCCGTCAAGCGTCTGTTCACGAGATTAAGGTACTAGAAAGGAATTTTAGTACGGAAAGACATCATTTTGTCATCTTTGTTAACTATTTGTTGACTTGTTACTTTATTATTTTAGGCCGTAGCTTTCAGATCTATGCTTTCACTTAGAGCGTTAGCATATGATCCCATGAAAGGGGACATGTCCGGCATGCATTCCTCCAACAAGCATCTGCAGGAGGAAGTGACGCGGCTGCGAATGGCTCGTAGCGAAGAGCACGCCGCCGAAATTAAAGCTCTGAATGATCGAGCAGAGCATCTGGAAAAAGAGCTAGTGGATCTGAAGCAGCGGGAGGTGGATCGGGAGAAATTAGCCCAAGAACGAGAGCGCTATTTTCAACAAATGGAAAAGGATCTGGCTGATCAGAAGGCGCGTGCCGAAGATCTTCAGAGAGCCTGTGACAAGGCTAAAGCAGATCTAATTCAGGCGTCTGAGAGCCACAAAGATGCCATGGAGCGGGCGTGTGATAACGCCGTCAAGAAAGGTGTCGAAACGGGTCTGCGTGAAGGGCTCGTTACTGGGTCTGCAGTAGGGGCCCATCGCTGCAGATCTTATCTACTGATGACGCCTTACGGCCAGGCCTTCCTTCGCGCCTTGGTGCGTGATCTCCCCGAAGATTTCCTTCATTCTGCAGACTTCTGGGAAAGGATGAGTGTTCCTTTAGCCTTTTGGATTGGGGCTATTACTGAAGAGGTTCTTACCCAGCTCGGGCTGAGAGATAGGATGCGGGATCTGAATATTGATAAGATCCTGGATCTCCTGGAGAAGGAGACCCCTTCTTTGGAACTAGATCCTCACTTTAATGCCCGCAATCCTTGGTATATGCGGAGCTTAAGGTCGGCAGCTGATATTCTCTACAGCCCTGGGGAGCATGAGAGTATCTTGCCTGCTTGGGAAGAAATTCCTTACTATCTCCTTCCTCCTCAAGCTGGGATGTTCGGGTTGCTAGAGGAGGCCTTCAAAATGGTAAGTATTTATAAGGATCCTATAATAAGATTTTATTTCATTATTCGCGGGCGGCAAGCCTTTATTTACTTTGTCCTTCTCATGGACTCCTTTTTATTACAGGCGATGGGTAAGGCACCTCCTCTTCCCTGTTTCACTCTCATTGATGACTTAAGGGATTCTAACTTATACTTCCGCCTTTTGCAGACGGGAGATTCCTTGCAAGAGATCAAGGCTATTCAGGCGTCGGAGGAAGCGTCTTTTCTTCAATCCCCGCGCGGGACCACATTGAGTGGGCTCTTGAACAGCAGAGGAACCTTAGAGCTCGGCGAGTCCTCTGGGAGACAGGATCCAGCTTTTCAGCCCCACTCTCCAGTCTCAGCTCCTCTGACGGATCAGGTGACGAGCCAAGTATCCAGCCCCATGATGGCTCCAGAACTGACCCAGACTTCGAGCCAAATGACAAACCAGGTGACGACTTCGACATCCGACCAGATGAGGGACTCAGTGCTTGGCCAGCAGAATTCATCCCCCTCTCCATCGCAGATGCCTCCGCCTCCTCCCCACCTGTCAGATCCCGCAGATCACCTCTCTTCAGACCCGGTGGACGTGGCTCCTGTTCAGGGAGATTTTTCAGGAGTAGAGGAAGGAATCAACCTTCTCGAGGAGATTATGGCGGGCACTTTCGAGGGCACAACAGGGGCGGCCAGTTCTTCCATCGAGGTCCCTCCTCAAGTCGTCCACTCACCAGGTATTTTGGCACCTGGCGGAGATCAGGACCTGCCCGAGCAAACTTCCGGCGGCGGGAATAAGTTACAAAAATAGGATCTTTTTAAGAACCCATATGTGCCATGTAGTGGGATTGGCTCCACCAGTACTTCTCTTTTTCATTTTTAGATGTTATTTAATCTTTTCTTGCTTTTATTTTCGTTTGCGAATATCATTATATCATATTTTTGCAAATTTTGCGAATCAATTTTCGTAAATAAATACTTGCTCTAAGAGTAGATGGATAGTAGTAGGGGGTATACCCCTACTCCCCCCCCCAAGTGAATTATAAGAAATCGAATGAATTATAATTCATTTCTTAAACACAAAAAACAAAGAAAATATTCTCATTTCATGAATTTTCATCATAACAGATAATGGGTTGGTTTTGACATACCTTCCCTTTCTTTAAATTTATCATATTACTAGAACACCTTAAACATAATACTTCTTCAAATTATTGACGTTCCATGGTCTGGGCAGATCCCTTCCTTCTGCATCTCTGAGCTCATATGCTCCTCCTTTGAGTGCTTTAGTAACGATATAAGGTCCTTCCCAATTAGGGTCCAGTTTTCCTGTGGGCTTGAGAGCATCTGCTCTTTTCAGCACCAGGTCCCCCTTATCGAATCGCCGCACTTGGACTTTTTTGTTATAAGCATTCCGCATCTGATGCTTGTACCTTTCAGCTCTGTTTTGAGCTTCCGCCCGATGTTCCTCGATCAGGTCCAGATTTTCCCTGAGCAACCCCAGGTTCTGATTTTCATCATACTTTAAAATTCGGTGTGATTTTGCTTCTGCTTCTGCTGGTACCACAGCTGTTGATCCATATACCAAATTGAAGGGAGATTCTCCTGTGGCTGTTCTGGGGCTGGTTCGATAGGCCCATAGCACTGAGTCCAGCTCGTCCGCCCAGTTCCCTTTTGCTTTTCCCAATCTGGCCTTAATTCCAGATACAATAGTTCTGTTTGTGACTTCAACTTGTCCATTAGCTTGCGGATGGGCTACTGCCACGAACCGCTGCTGAATTCCCATTTCTTGACACCATGTTTGCACAGATGCACCTGTGAATTGGGTTCCATTGTCAGAGATGAGAATCCTGGGAACACCAAAACGGCAGCATATGTTTTTCCAGATGAATTTTTTCATGGCCTGTTCTGTGATTTTGACTACAGCTTCAGCCTCTACCCATTTAGAGAAATAGTCAATAGCGACTATCAGGAAAACCCTTCCACCAGGGGCTATGGGGAATTTCCCCACAATATCAATTCCCCACTTATCAAAGGGGTAAGGGGAAGACATGACTCCCATTTCCTCTGCGGGCTTATGAATTAATCTGCCATTCTTTTGACAAGACTCACATTTTTTAACCAATTCCTTGGCATCTTTTTCAATACTGGGCCAAAAGAACCCGGCTCTCAAGACCTTTCTGGTTAGATCCTTGCATCCCGTATGAGCACCAGCAGCTCCTTCATGTATCTCCCTCAATAAGTATTCCCCTTCTGGCTCAGATAAGCATCTGAGATAAGGGTGTGTGAAAGATCTTCGGTATAAGAAACCTTCAAATAGGAAGAATTTTGACATAATCATTTTTTTACGTCTATCGACGTTGGTTCCACCTTGTTCCTCATCTTTCAAGACCTGGATGATGGGTGTTCTCCAGTCTCTGATTTCATGTATGGCATTAACCTCAGTTAAGCCAGATCTGGTATCTGCTTGCAATACAGTCAAATCCCCATCCCATACACCTTCAATGGCACTTGCAATCCTAGCGAGCTTATCCGCTTCTTCATTCTTCTCCCTGGGGATTTGGATGATCTCTGCTTTTGAGAATTTGGCCAATAAAGTTTCAGCCACAGAGGCATAGGTTATCATCCTTTCCTCTTTCCTCTCACATATTCTTAATAATTGGTGTGTTACTAGTTGGGAATCAGAATAGATTTCCACCCTCTTGGCATCCATGCTTAACAGGATGTGTAGGGATCTGATGAGGGCTTCATATTCAGCCTCATTATTTGATGTCACGAACTTGAATTTGATGGCGAACCTGTATTCCTTGTTGTCAGGATCGAGGATGTGTATCCCAGCTCCAGATCCTTCTTTGGTAACCGAGCCATCCACGTAGGCTCTCCATGTCTTTTCTTCTTTTTCATCACCTCGTGTGGTTTCTTGCATAAAATCAACTAAGGCCTGTGCCTTTATAGCTGTCCTGGGCTCGAACTCTACATCATACTCACTGAGCTCTATGGCCCATTTCACCATTCGTCCAGATAGATCTGGCTTCCCCAACACCTGCTTAAGCGGGATATTGGTCCTTACCATGACTTTATGGGATAAAAAATAAGGTCGTAACCTTCGAGCGGTGACCATTATCGCCAGTGCGGCCTTTTCTATGTCAGTATACCTTGTTTCCGGTCCTTGAATCATTTTGCTGACATAGTAGATTGGGACCTGGACAGATCCATCTTCCTTGATAAGCACTGAGCTCAGAGATTCTTCTCCTACTGCAAAGTAGAGGTATAAAACCTCTTTAGGTGCCGGTTTAGTAAGCAAAGGGAGAGAGATCAAATGCTTTTTGAGCTCCTCAAAAGCGTGTTGACATTGCTGAGTCCATTCAAACTGGCTACCTTTCCTTAATATTTTAAAGAAAGGCAGACTCTTATCCGCAGATCTGGAAATGAAACGACTTAGTGCTGTGATTCTGCCGTTAAGTTTTTGTATTTCCCGAATGTTCCTGGGAGGGGCCATCTCCAGCACAGCCTGCACTTTGGCTTGATTTACCTCAATCCCTCTGGGCGTTACCACATATCCCAAGAATTTCCCCGATTGTACCCCAAAGGCACATTTGGCCGGGTTTAGTTTCAGATGATAGAATCGAGCCACAGCAAAGGCTTCTTCCAGATCATTGATATGATCTGCAGCTTTTATACTTTTCACCAGTATGTCATCGACATAAATTTCCATATTTTTTCCAATTTGTTTTCTGAATATCTTATCCATCATACGCTGATAGGTAGCCCCAGCGTTCTTTAAACCAAAAGGCATACTTTGGAAACCGAAAGTTCCCACACAGACCCCAAAAGCTGCTTTATTGACATCATCTGGGTCCATTTTTACCTGGTGGTACCCTTGATATGCGTCCATCATTGACAATAACTCGCATCCAGATGTAGAGTCCACCATTTGATCAATTCTGGGTAAGGGATAGTGATCTTTGGGACACGCCTTGTTCAGATCCCTGAAGTCTATGCACATTCTCCACGTGCCAGTGTTGCCTTTGGGCACCATAACGGCGTTAGATAGCCATTCTGGGAATTGTACTTCCCGTATGTGTTTGGCCTTCAACAGCTTTTGCACCTCTTCTTTAATGACCTGGTCCTTTTCTGTTCCGAATTGTCGAAGCTTCTGCTTCACCGGCTTGGCTTGGGGATCCACATTCAGGCTGTGCAGAGCGACCTCTGGGTCTATCCCTACTAGATCAGATGATGAGAATGCGAACACATCCACATTCTTCCGTAAACACGCTATCAATGCTTTGGATATCGCATCTGGCATCTGCGTCCCGATGCGCGTAGTAAACCCTGTTTCATTAGGCTTTAACTCCACCAACAACAGCTCTTCAGCCGGTTGGATTTGGGAATTGCTTTCTACTACAGGTTCTTCAGACCTCATTCGTTTATCCTCAGGTCCTGCTACCCACTGGGGATCTCTCAATTCGTCCCCAGACCGCTTCTTAGCTTCACCAGCCTTCACAGACTGTACATAGCATCTTCGCGATAGGACCTGGTCCCCTGCGACAGACCCGACTCGGTTGCCCACCGGAAATTTCATCATCAAGTGGTAGGTTGACACTACCGCTTGAAAATTACTGAGAGCTGTTCTTCCCAATATTACGTTGTAGGCTGATTTTTGCCTTACTACCAAGAAGGTAGCTGGTTTAGAGATCTGCAAATCCCCATCTCCCAGAGTCAACATCAACTCTATTGAACCCAACGACATGACCAAGCCTCCAGCAAAACCATGTAATGCTGTGGCCACCCCATCTAGTGGTTTGTGCACATCCATTTGCAGAAAACAATCTTCAAAGATTACATTCACCCCCGCTCCTGTATCTACGAATACTCTTTTCACTTCATATCGTTCGATCCCTGCCGTGATAACCAGGGCATCTTCGTGAGGATGAATTAAGGATCTGTCATCTTCAATCCCAAAAGATATTTCAGGATGAGGTACTCCCCCTTCGATCTTCATCATGTCATGCCTTTCCAGCATCTGGATTTCTCTGTGATGCGCTTTGCGGCTTCTGTTGGAGTCACCTCCTGTGGGTCCCCCATAGATCATGGAGATTACGCCTTTATTGGCTGCAGTTTCTGTTGATGCTTCTTTTTGCGGGAATTTGCCATCCCTTTCATCTTTACGCCTTTTGGGTTGGCCAGATTCTTTTTTAACATACTCTAACAGTTGTCCTTCTTGTATGAGTTTTTCAATGGCTATTTTCAGATTACGGCATTCATTAGTGGTATGCCCGTAATCATTGTGGAATTTACAAAACTTATCAGAGGGAGGTCGCCTTGGAGGCTGGTCCCTACCCGGGGGGATCTGTACCCCCTGTTTTTTAATCACAACTTCTAACAGATCAGCTGGGGATCTGGTAAGTGGAGTGAGAGATCGCTGAAATCTTTCATTTTTCTCGGGCTTCCTTCCTTCAGGAGCTCCTCTTTTTCTATCATCAGGCTTCTTGTCTTTTTTGAAGGTTACATCTGCCCGCTTAGCACTCATGGCTTCTTCCATGTTTATATACTTCTGTACTCGAGATAAGAGCTCATCAAAGGTTTCGGCAGGTTTCTTCATTAGTGAGGCGAAGAAATGTCCTGGCCTTAATCCTTCCACGAAAGAATGTATCTTTAGCGTGGCTCCTACACCCGGGATTTCCAGTATTGCCTCATTAAATCGGGTCATATACTCTCTCAAGCTCTCAGTGGCCCCCTGCTTGATGGTTGTTAAATACAACGAATTCTTGGTGGATCTTTTCGAACTCACAAATTGGTGTAGAAAGATCTCTCTCAAGTCTTTGAATGAGTGGATTGAATCCCTGGGCAACTGCTGAAACCACTGCTGGGCAGGGCCAGAAAGAGTGGTTAAGAATACCCTACATTTGACTCCTTCGGAGTATTGGTGCAATAGGCACAAACTCTCAAATTTCATGAGATGTTCTTCGGGATCCCCTTGCCCCTTATACTCACAAGAGACTGATTTAAAGTTTTTGGGGATAGGGTCAGTTTGAATATCTGCCGAGAAAGGGCTGTTCTCATTAACATAATCAGGACCGCATCCAGATCTGCTTTCCTTCCCAGTGCGGGCTACAGATGTGCCCGTTGTATCTTCTGTTGGATGAACAGATTCATCCGCATTCCTCTTTTCAGATGCTTGGTGTGCCTTACGGAGCTCTTCCAGCTCCTTGGCCATGACCCTCATTTGATCTTGTTGATCTTGGATTCGCTTCTGGAGTACATCTGTTAAAGTTTTTTCCTGATCAGTGCTTGTTTCTTGCACTTCATCGTCAGAGGACCCATAATCTGTAAACTGCCCATCCTCTTGGATCTGGGGCAACTTGGTAATAACATCCTTAAGGACTTTAGGATTTGACAATCTGGACGTGTGTTTGCCTTTGGCCTTTTCCTGATTTCCCTTGTTTTCGGGAAGTGAAGATGGGTTGTTAGGATCTGCAAGAGTACTAGTCCCAATGGTAGCTAGTCTTTTTTCCAGAGCTCCTTCCAGGGCTCCGTCTATCATTGCTTTCATCTGTTGCAGCATTAATGGAGAGAAACCAGATTCTCCTACATTCATTCCCTGGGTTATAGACATGATTCTAGGATTGGCGTCAGAACCAGGGGTAGGATGAGGCGTGTTCGCCTGTCCCTCAGCAGATGACCCCATCATTTGGGCTATGCTGGAATGTTGATCCATTTTCGAGGAAAATCTGCAAAGACATACGCATCATTTGTTTGATTAGTGCCTAATATGAGATTAGGGCTTCTCCTTTTCTAGGAGGATAGGGAGCTTCGGGCGCCCTTGATGGGACTTTCCCGACCATTTCCCTTAAACGATTTTGAGGATTTCTTGTGTAAGCGTAAAGACAGCATTTCTGTGCCTGGATCTTTTGCCAGGGCTTACCATCAGCTTATCTTGCTCTCTTTTTTTTTTTTTATATATCAAGAAATCTCTCAAATCGCTTAGTATACGTGTAGGTGATGTATTTCTACTCACCAAGTATAAGGTTTGCAGGTTCTTCTCCTTCTCTCGAGATTCTTCTGAGATACGGAGGGCCTTCAATTATAACTTTTTAATACTCTGTTGTTTTTTTAATAAGAAAGAGAGAAATCAATATGCATCATATATGTAACTTTCCTTTCTTCTGTTTTTATATATATATATATGAATATCCATTGAATATGCCCAGACTGATGCCTTGAAGAAGCACGGCGAATATTCAATGGGTGAAACAAAAGAATTTTAAGAGAATGATCTTTACTATGATCGAATTCCTCTTTTGCCGAAGTTAGGACTTTGCGTAAATCCTCTTTTCTTGCTTCTCACCACAGATCCTACATGAGATGCAAGAACAATTGAGCCCCTTTTTATCCATATTTTAGGCAAATTCTTCATCAGAATCCACAAGTGGATTAAATTAGGAATTACTATTACACAAATTGTATGAACATCTGAATTTTTATTTTCCGTTCTTTCACAGAGAAGTTGAATCAAAACTCAGAGCACATTATTATTTTAAGGGGAAATCTACGCCTTAACTAGAGAGTTTCCCACAGACGGCGCCAGTTGATAGATTGGGTTATTTTCCATCAACAGATTTTTACAATAATCAGTAATACAAATAAATGAAAGACGCTAAGAAAATCATTCCGAATGATCTTCCACCGTTTCGCTTTATGGTACTAATTCTTTCCTTTTCGTTAACCTTGCTACCTGAATAATGCCTTTCCGGTCACCGCCTTCCAGCTATGAGCCTGCAAAACAGCACCGGAGGAATGGGGAGGGGTCCTCCGGGAAGACACTCCGACGCTCAAGTCAGTATGAGTTTTTGTAAAAATCCGCTTCAGCAAAGCTTGCAGCGGAGGTAAAGTGCTAATGAAGAAGGCGTACCTTTCCTTGGTGAAGAAGGTTGCATATTTATAGTAGCGCAGAGAGTGAGGGTAAAAGGGTAATTACATCTATACTATGAGGTTAAGTTAGTCTTTTTGAGGGAGACAAAGTAGTTAAAGAGAATATTTTAGTTATGATTAGTGGTCCCCGAAGTGGTCCCCAGGATCACGTTTTTCTACACCGCATATAGGGATCTGGGGTTAAGAGAATGATAACAACGGGAGGTGATCTGCATCTCATATACTCAGATCCCATACGGAAGTGCTCAGCGCCTTTCCTATCCGGATCCAGGATAAGGAACGATCTGGATCCGCTATACTTAATTCTCCTACTCATCAGATCCTACATCAGATCCTTGGTGATCTGGTGTGAATCCGGCGTCTGCGTATCTGTTGTCCCTGTGTTTCAGAAGCGTGTTAGGGAGCTGA
>LSBG02000183.1:0-10398 GCA_001642375.2 Mentha longifolia
AATTTTCTCCCAAAGGAATCGTTTTTCCCATTTCACCACTCCCAAATCTCCTTCGTTACTCATCCGTTTCGAACGGTTCTCGTGTCCTTGTAACACTTATGGGATGGGTATGTTATAAGGGGTGGTCGAAGTCCGAATTTATCTCCGCTCATTTCGAGCGATTTTCTCCCAAGGCATCATTTTCACTATTTCTTGCCTCTCAATCTCCTTCGTTACTCATCCGATTCGAACGGTTCTCGTGTCCTTGTTACACTTATGGGATGGGTAACAATAGGGGGTTGTCGAAGTCCGAATTTATGTCATGTCATTTCGAGCAATTTTCTCCCAAGGCATCGTTTTTCCCATTTCACCACTCCCCAATCTCCTTCGTATTCATCCATTTCGAACAGTTCTCGTGTCGTTGTAACACTAATGGGATGGGTAACAATAGGGGGTGGTCGAAGTCCGATTTTATCTCAAGTCATTTCGAGCAATTTTTTCCCAAGGAATCGTTTTTCCCATTTCACCACTCCCAAATCTCCTTCGTTACTCATCCGTTTCGAACAGTTCTCATGTCGTTGTAACACTTATAGGATGGATAACAATAGGGGTGGTCGAAGTCCGAATTTATCTCCGCTCATTTCGAGCGATTTTCTCCCAAGGCATCATTTTCACTGTTTATGCCTCTCAATCTCCTTCGTTACTCATCCGTTTCGAACGGTTCTCGTCTCCTTGTAACACTTATGGGATGGGTAACAATAGGGGTGGTCGAAGTCCAAATATCTCTCCGCTCATTTTGAGCGATTTTCTCCCAATGCATCATTTTTACTGTTGCATGCCTCTCAATCTCCTTCTTTACTCATCCGTTTCGAACGGTTCCCGTCTGCTTGTAACACTTATGGGATGGTTATGTTATAAGGGGTGGTCGAAGTCCGAATTTATCTCCGCTCATTTCGAGCGATTTTCTCCCAAGGGATCATTTTCACTATTTCTTGTCTCTCAATCTCCTTCGTTACTCATCCGTTTCGAACGGTTGTCGTGTCCTTGTTACACTTATGGGATGGGTAACAATAGGGGGTGGTCGATGTCCAAATGTCTCTCCGCTCATTTCGAGCGATTTTCTCGCAATGCATCATTTTCACAGTTTCATGCCTCTCAATCTCCTTTGTTACTCATCCGTTTCGAAGGGTTCTCGTCTCCTTGTAACACTTATGGGATGGGTATGTTATAAGGGGTGGTCGAAGTCCGAATTTATCTCCGCTCATTTCGAGCGATTTTCTCCCAAGGCATCATTTTCACTATTTCTTGCCTCTCAATCTCCTTCGTTACTCATCCGATTCGAACGGTTCTCGTGTCCTTGTTACACTTATGGGATGGGTAACAATAGGGGGTTGTCGAAGTCCGAATTTATGTCATGTCATTTCGAGCAATTTTCTCCCAAGGAATCGTTTTTCCCATTTCACCACTCCCCAATCTCCTTCGTTACTCATCCATTTCGAACAGTTCTCATGTCGTTGTAACACTTATAGGATGGATAACAATAGGGGTGGTCGATGTCCAAATATCACTCCGCTCATTTCGAGCGATTTTCTCCCAAGGCATCATTTTCACTATTTCATGCCTATCAATCTCCTTCGTTACTCATCCGTTTCGAACGGTTCTCGTCTCCTTGTAACACTTATGGGATGGGTATGTTATAAGGGGTGGTCGAAGTCCGAATTTATCTCCGCTCATTTCGAGCGATTTTCTCCCAAGGCATCATTTTCACTATTTCTTGCCTCTCAATCTCCTTCGTTACTCATCCGATTCGAACGGTTCTCGTGTCCTTGTTACACTTATGGGATGGGTAACAATAGGGGGTTGTCGAAGTCCGAATTTATGTCATGTCATTCCGAGCAATTTTCTCCCAAGGAATCGTTTTTCCCATTTCACCACTCCCCAATCTCCTTCGTTACTCATCCATTTCGAACAGTTCTCATGTCGTTGTAACACTTATAGGATGGATAACAATAGGGGTGGTCGATGTCCAAATATCACTCCGCTCATTTCGAGCGATTTTCTCCCAAGGCATCATTTTCACTGTTTCATGCCTCTCAATCTCCTTCGTTACTCATCCGTTTCGAACGGTTCTCGTCTCCTTGTAACACTTATGGGATGGGTATGTTATAAGGGGTGGTCGAAGTCCGAATTTATCTCCGCTCATTTCGAGCGATTTTCTCCCAAGGCATCATTTTCACTGTTTCATGCCTCTCAATCTCCTTCGTTACTCATCCGTTTCGAACGGTTCTCATCTCATTGTAACACTTATGGGATGGGTAACAATAGGGGTGGTCGAAGTCCAAATATCTCTCCGCTCATTTCGAGCGATTTTCTCCCAATGCATCATTTTTACTGTTACATGCCTCTCAATCTCCTTCTTTACTCATCCGTTTCGAACGGTTCCCGTCTCCTTGTAACACTTATGGGATTGGTAACTATAGGGGGTGGTCGAAGTCCAAATATCTCTCCGCTCATTTCGAGCGATTTTCTCCCAATGCATCATTTTCACAGTTTCATGCCTCTCAATCTCCTTCGTTACTCATCCGTTTCGAACGGTTCTCGTGACCTTGTAACACTTATGGGATGGGTATGTTATAAGGGGTGGTCGAAGTCCGAATTTATCTCCGCTCATTTCGAGCTATTTTCTCCCAAGGCATCATTTTTACTATTTCTTGCCTCTCAATCTCCTTCGTTACTCATCCGATTCGAACGGTTCTCGTGTCCTTGTTACACTTATGGGATGGGTAACAACAGGGGGTGGTCGAAGTCCGAATTTATATTATGTCATTTCGAGCAATTTTCTCCCAAGGCATCGTTTTTCCGATTTCACCACTCCCCAATCTCCTTTGTTATTCACCCGTTTCGAACGGTTCCCGTCTCCTTGTAACACTTATGGGATGGGTAACAATAGGGGAGGTCGAAGTCCAAATATCTCTCCGCTCATTTCGAGCGATTTTCTCCCAATGCATCATTTTCACAGTTTCATGCCTCTCAATCTCCTTCGTTACTCATCCGTTTTGAACGGTTCTCGTCTCCTTGTAACACTTATGGGATGTGTATGTTATAAGGGGTGGTCGAAGTCCGAATTTATCTCCGCTCATTTCGAGCGATTTTCTCCCAAGGCATCATTTTCACTATTTCTTGCCTTTCAATCTCCTTCGTTACTCATCCGTTTCGAACGGTTCTCGTGTCCTTGTTACACTTATGGGATGGGTATACAATTGGGGTGGTCGAAGTCCAAATATCTCTCCGCTCATTTCGAGCGATTTTCTCCCAATGCATCATTTTCACAGTTTCATGCCTCTCAATCTCCTTCGTTACTCATCCGTTTCGAACATTTAGTACACACTATTCCTCACCAAAATGGCTCTGATACCATTTCTGGCGGAAGCTTTACATAATAAAAGGGGAAAAGACAGCTATGCCCGAAGGCTTTTACAAAGATAAAGAAATATTTTACAAGATCGGGAGAGGAATAGGCTAGAGGAAGATTACAAAGGTTTTGAGAGAAGGGGGTTCAGTTCAGCGTGCTCTTCTTTTTGAATAAATCCTCCTTTTATAAGCCTCGAAATCGGATTTTAACTGCGGACTTCATTCTTGAAAATGAACAGGAACCGCATTATCAACAGTATTTGTGATGTCATAGATGACATCAGAAGAGAGCAACGTCATGGATGACGTCAAACACCATTATTGAAGCACATTATTTACTGTAGAGTAACACGTCATGGCTTGCGTCTTTCCGCACTAGAATTGTTGGTGATCAAAAATCTCAATTATTGAGATTGAGAGTCCTGCATTATGGAATCAGTCTCCATCTTATCATCATTATCTTCATTATCAGAACTGGAAGATGAATTGGAATCCTGTAATGCCTTCATCTGTTTCTTTAAATCCTTCTTTGAAGAACCTGCAAGTAACTCTTGAAGGAGGTCTTTGAGATCCTTTTTAGGCTCAATCTTCTTCTCAATTATAGGTTCTAAGCAAATAAGACCTTTAGCGGCAAAAACTGATTCGGTAAAGAAATCGAATTTATCCCACCATTTAATCATGATTCTTCTTCCCAAATATGGGATGACGAAAGAAGTATCAAATTTCTCAACACTTCTTCTTGAGACAATAACGTCCCATCTACAAATCCAGGGTACCTGATATAAGGTAGAAAACATGAGAGCATGATTTTTCATGGATGGATTAATCCTAACAAAATCCTCAAAAATCATTCTAACTTTGTGGGGATGAATGATAGGATATAATCCCCATTCAGAAAACCATTTAACAAACCAAAAAGGGAATTTAATTCCTTCGGTATTCCGAAATTGGAAAAACCAGCTATGCTTTCTTAATTTATTCTCATAAGAAAATGCTAAATCCCATGCTTTGATATAATCAAAGTAGTTGAAATGCATCTTTTTTCTATGCGGATGACTAGAGTCTGGTATAAGCTCTTTGTATCGATAGAGATCACTATCCCACTGTTCTGGGGTGATAATATTTTGAATCGTAACTTTTGAATAAGCTACTGTTTCTTGACTTCTTGAGAAGGGACTAATACTCACTGATCGTGTATATTCAAGAATATACTGATAAAAATAAAAATCCTTTGGATGCAAATAAGGATCAGTAAAATCTCTCAGATAGAAGTTCATAACTTCTTCAGCTGAAAGATTAACATATTTTCCCTCAATAGGGGAAATCCAAATCGTGGTGCTCGGAATATATGGGAAAATATATTCCTTTGGATTATCTGATTTAATTGCTAGCTTATAAGCGTCTTCTCTTAATTTTTCATCTTAAGGAATAGCCTTTAAGGCTTCTTTTTTGACAATTTTTTCATTTTTGTCGGTAATTGCAGACTTATAAGTCTGTGGCTTCTTTTGAGCTTCTCTTCCTTTATTCATAATGACCCTGCAAGAATTCACGAGTTAAGAAATCTGGTAAAGAATTATCAGATCCTTTAATAAACTCAATATCAAAGTCAAAAATAGAAAGGATGGCTTGCCATCTAGCAAAAATCTGTTTAGAAGCAATGTTTTTAACATCTTTTTGCAAAATTTCTTTTGCAGATTTACAATCAACTCTAACAAGAAATTTCTTATTCAAAAGATCACTTTCAAATTTTTGAATACATAAGACAATTGATAACACTTCTTTTTTCACAGTCGAGTAATTAACCCGAGGTCCTCTCCAGACTCCTGAAGTGAATCTAACTAAAGATTCTTTATTATTGATTCTTTGTTTAAGAATTCCTCCATAACCTAAATCTGATGCATCTGTTTCAACAATCTTAAAAGCATCAGGGTGCGATATTGCTAAACAAGGAATTTCCTTGATTCTATTTTTAATTTTTCTAACTGCTTGGGTATGAGTATTATCCCAAGGTGGTGGTGTTTTCTTTAACCTATCAAATAAAGGTTTAGCATCTTGTGCTAGTTCTTTATAAAATTCTGAAATATAATTCAGACTTCCCAAAAATCTTTGTAATTGATTTTTATCTTTTATTTCATCGGGAAATTTTTCTGCGAATATAATCGCTCTATCAATTGGGAATATAGTTCCCTGTCTAATATTATGACCAAGAAATTTAATTTCTGTTTGAAAGAGTTTAATCTTTTTAGCTGAGACAACAAGACCAGCTCTTTTGACTATATTAATAAATATATTAATATGTTTGAAATGTTGATCAATTGATTCAGAATAAATCAATACATCATCTATGTAAACTATTATGAAAGTCGTATAGGGACTAAAAATATCATTCATGATCTTCTGAAATTCAGAAGGAGCATTTTTTAAACCAAAGGGCATAACATTCCATTCATAATGCCCAAAAGGAACAGTAAAAGCGGTTTTATACCGATCCTTTTCTTCAATTTGAATTTGCCAAAACCCTGATTTTAGGTCGAATTTAGACATGACTTTAGCAGAATAAAGTCTATTAAGAAGATCCTTTTTATTAGGAATTGGATATCTAATCCACCTTAAAACCTTATTTAAAGGTTTATAATTAATAACTAATCGAGGAACTCCTCGTTCAAGTTCAGCTGCATTTTCAACATAGAATGCTGGACAACTCCAAGGACTTTTGGAGGGTCTAATTAATTTTTTGAGTAATAACTCATCTATTTCTTTTTTACATATTTCTAAATGCCTAGGACCCATCGCAATAGGACGGGCTTTAGTAGGAATAAGACTTTCTTTAAAGTCAGGCTCATATGGTAAGGATACCACATGTTTCTTTCTTTCCCAAAAGGCATTGGGAATATCTGAGCATAAAGTATTCTCTATTAGAGATTTTATATCATTGATTTTCTTTTGTACAATAAGGGAGGATAATTTATCTTCTATTTTCTTAAAGTCTATCTCTTGATTTAGAGAACTAAGAAAATTTTCTTTTCTTTTTACTGTTCTTTGGAGAACATCAATACCATGAGTTTTAGGTTGAGTTATAAATTTAAACTCAATCTCTCTCCCTTCAACCTCAGACATTATTCCCCTTTTACTAATATTTTTAATAGGGTATAACATGTGTAGGAAATGATTTCCCAAAATAACATCATGAGATAAGTTTTTAACCATTATAAATGGCATTTCTAAGCAAACTCCTTTATTGCAAACTGAAGTATTATTCAGTTTATATTTAACATGCAATTTTCTACCATCTGCAGCATTTAAGATTTCGGTAGTTTTTTCAAAATATCTTGAAGGAATTATCCCTTCATTTATGCAGTTTAAATCTGCACCTGAGTCAACCATAGCAATAGCATCAAAATAATACTCTTTATGTACGATAATGGTAATTTTAATATGCCATTTGTGTGTAATACACGATCAACCATATTTAAGAATGTCATGGAATTTAATTCCTCACTAAGAATCTTTTCATCATCTGAATCATTATTTTCAGGTTTAAGCTCTCTTTCTGTTTCTAAAATAAGAATTCTAGATTTTATTTCTTGTAACTCTTTTTTAAGAGTGTTTACTTCATATTTTAATTCGGAAACAGTAATGTCTTTACTGCTAGTCGAAGCTATAGAAGGCTTCATTCTATCCATAATTTCTTTAAGATTATAATGTTCAGGTTCTTTAAACCTTAATTCTTGTTTTTATTCTTATAACTGTCCAAATATTTTTGGAGCATTTCTCTTTTTTCTTCGGGATCTCGGATTTTATCTATAAGATCAAGAATAAAATTTTCTTCCCTTGTAAGGACACATAAACCATTAGCCTTACATAAGGCTTTATAGTAATCACAATTTCCTTCGCAATTACTTTCTTCATTTTCAGTTGATTCTGTTTCAGAATCACTTTCTTTATCATAATTTTCTACAATAGCAGAAATTTTTCTATCCTCCTTTTCGGAGTCAGAATCTTCAAGAAAAAGCTTTTTTAAAGACCTTTTTAAGTCTTCGTTAATTTCAAGACTATTAATTTTCTTTTTCATTTTACACTTATTAGCATAATGGCCAGCTTTATGGCACTTCCAACATATTGGAATTTTATGGATCTTATTATCCTCTTTTTTATTTTCATTCTTGTAATTTTTTCTATATTTTTTCTTTTTATTCGAAGGATCATAATCCTTATAATTTTTATTTTTATATTTTTTAGGTTTTTTAAACCTTTTAACTTCCTTGGATCCTGAAGGACCTATAGGTGTGACACCAATTTGCTCACAAAAGTCCCCTAAGACTTCTTTTCCTAAAAGTTTTTCCTTTGGATTTGCTTATGTAATTTAATCTCATTACACAAAGCAATTCCTTCTGCAGTTATTTCTGCAACAAGATCTCCATAAGTATATATAGAGTAAGGAATAAGTCCTTGATTTTTTTGCTTAATTCGATTTTTAACTCTTTCACAAAACATATGGGGTAGTCCTGATAAGAACTTTTCTTTCCAAAAATCATGTCCACTATCTTCTCGGGAAAAGATTTTAGAAAAGAACACATCTTTATACCATTTAAAATGAGATAATTTTGGACATCTTAAGCTCATAAGCTGTTCCTGAGTCTTATCATAATGAAGATTGGTTGTACCAATAAAATGCTTAGCAATTGTAAAAACTAAGGTATTAACACAATCAGTAACCTGAGTTTGCGTTTCACCTTCTGTTTTTACTGCATTAAGTATATGATTTTTTGCATCACTAGATAAGTGAAAATCCCACCAACCTCTAAGTTGGCCCGTAAAACCTTGAATAATTGCGATAGCAATATTTTTATCAGTGTTATTTTTTAATTTTGATGTTGTAGCGTACATAAGCATATAATGTATTTTTGTTTGTATCTGATATTCAGAATGACCATCAATATTCCATTCGGTTATTGATGTGCCATCAAAGGAAACATATCCATAATTATCCTGTTCTTCAAAAAGAAGATCAACTGGTGTAGGCCTATGGTAATAAGGCTTTCCAGGCATATTATAAACCTGTTTTCCTTTATATCCAACTTTATTAAGTTGTAAAGAATTTTCTTGTTCTTTTAAAAACATTTGTTCAACATTATTAATGTCTTTTACGGAATTATCCGAATCTGAATCACTGCAATCAACAACTTCTGGATTGTTGACTTCAGTAAGGGGAGCCATCTGAACTTTATTAATATCAAGACTTTTAAGTCTTTTGACAATTTCATCGACTAATTCATTATTTGTATTTTTATCGATATTTAAATCAATAGCTTCTGCGGGTAAAGGTTTTATTAAAACCTTCTCAGTGCTTACAACACTGTTATTGTTAGTAGGTTGTATATAAACACCTTGGCAAACATTTTGCTCAATCCTATTTAATTGTTTTCCTATTGATTGTAAGCTGAGATTTGTGAAATTATTCTGTTCCACAACAGCTTCAATCCTACTATTGTCTTTTCTATAGGGAGTAGCAATTACTTCCTCATTCCTAATTTTTATAACAAGATTTGAGTCAGGAGGATGAATACTCCTAATAACTTTTCCATTTTTTGTGACATAATTCTCATAATTAGAATTAATAGTCATAATCACCTTTTTATCCTCAAAATTAGGATAATCTTTTTATGTAGTCTATAGAATTTTTAATAAGTTCAAAGAAATCTATAAATTCATTACTTCTTTCAAGATACATTTTGTATCGTTTAAACCATAAATTTTGTTTAGATTTTTTCTTCATAAAGAACCATTTTCTTTTGATTTCATTTTCTTGAGAATAAAATAATTCTCTAATATCTCCTTTAAAAGGAAACTTATCTTCTTCTTCAAGTGTTAGTGTGCTTATTCCAAAAACACTTTGATCATCATATCCCATATCTGACATGGTAGGTGATCTTTGTGAGGATTCTGGAATTTCAACCTTATATTCAGGTTGACTAACACCATCAAAAGTAGTCTTAGATCTAACACTTTGTCTTTCTAAATTAGAAAGAGGTATAGATGAAGTAGATCTTCTACTTGAATAGTCTTCTCTTAAAGACTTAGACTTTAATTTAAGTCTAGTAACTCTATCTGATGAGAACCTAATTTCAACATCTCCATCAGGATATTCAATTATATCCTCTAATTTCGAGTTTTCAATTTTCTTTGGTGGATTTGCCTCTTCTAATATCCACCTTTCAGGTAATTTAACCTGATCCCACGTAATAGTCTTTGGAACAACAGTATTGCTTTTAGCAATATCGGTGATAAATAAAGTAGTCTGATTATTCTCTGTAGGAACATTTCTTATATTAGAAAAGGTTGTATTCATGACTCTATAATATATCCTATAAATAAGGATTACATTATCAGTATTTTTCTTTAAATCAAATCCATCTGATTTAAGATCAATACATAAAGCATGCATAATATTTGGATCTTTTAAAGATACTATAAAATTAGGATAACACGAAAAATATATTGGCCCATCGCAGAGTGTAGACTCAACTATTCCTAATAAGGAATCATGGAATTTATTGTGTCTTTTATCACGAACAACAATTATTGCTGAAGTGTTTAAACCTAACCTAGAGGCAGGTTTTAAAGCAATTTGCACCATTCCTATATGTAGAAATTTATTATTTTCCCTATGGAATCTTATAAGATCTTTTGAGAATAATTGAATCGATTTATATTCCTCTGATAAGGGAATAGCTTCTTCTACTGTCTTAATAATTACATCAGTTTTCTTTATAAAACTGCCGGTACTTTTGTAGATTCTCGATGCCGAGTATTCTGGCATCTTCCATTCATTTAGACTTTTATTAAAGTCTTCAGAGATAATAATCTCTTTGTTTCTTTTTTCTTCGATTTTCCTAAGTTGCTCATTAGCATTTCTTCTAAAAGACATAACCCTTGAAAGCCTATCCATTCTTCAAATTCTGGATCACTGTCAACGATTTTACGCCAAAACTCCTACCTCTTCTGGGA
>LSBG02000184.1:0-41193 GCA_001642375.2 Mentha longifolia
CTAGGAACAGTCCAAATACCACGAATATGAATATAATTTTCAACTTCAGAATTATCAATATTCATAAAGAATTTACCTTTAGATCTTTAAGATCTAGGACACCGTTCAGCACAACGAACCACGAACTGGACTATAATTCAGAAACGAGTGAATGAAGCGATACAAAGTTTGTACGCAAACTGGAAAAACTTTTATTTATACTGTATTTAGTACACACTATTCCTCACCAAAATGGCTCGGATACCATTTCTGGCGGAAGCTTTACATAATAAAAGGGGAAAAGACAGCTATGCCCGAAGGCTTTTACAAAGAAATATTTTACAAGATCGGGAGAGGAATAGGCTAGAGGAAGATTACAAAGGTTTAGAGAGAAGGGGGTTCAGTTCAGCGTACTCTCCTTTTTGAATAAATCCTCTTTTATAAGCCTTGAAATCGGATTTTAACTGCGGACTTCATTCTTGAAAATGAACAGGAACCGCATTATCAACAGTATTGTGATGTCATAGATGACATCAGAAGAGAGCAACGTCATGGATGACGTCAAACAAAATTATTGCAGCACAATATTTACTGTAGAGTACCACGTCCCTCTCAATCTCCTTCGTTACTCATCCGTTTCGAACGGTTCTCGTGTCCTTGTTACACTTATGGGATGGGTAACAATTGGGGGTGGTCGAAGTCCAAATATCTCTCCGCTCATTTCAAGCGATTTTCTCCCAATGCATCATTTTCAGAGTTTCATGCCTATCAATCTCCTTCATTACTCATCCGTTTCGAAGGGTTCTCGTCTCCTTGTAACACTTATGGGATGGGTATGTTATAAGGGGTGGTCGAAGTCCGAATTTATCTCCGCTCATTTCGAGCGATTTTCTCCCAAGGCATCATTTTCACTATTTCTTGCCTCTCAATCTCCTTCGTTACTCATCCGATTCGAACGGTTCTCGTGTCCTTGTTACACTTATGGGATGGGTAACAATAGGGGGTTGTCGAAGTCCGAATTTATGTCATGTCATTTCGAGCAATTTTCTCCCAAGGCATCGTTTTTCCCATTTCACCACTCCCCAATCTCTTTCGTTACTCATCCATTTCGAACAGTTCTCATGTCGTTGTAACACTTATAGGATGGATAACAATAGGGGTGGTCGATGTCCAAATATCACTCCGCTCATTTCGAGCGATTTTCTCCCAAGGCATCATTTTCACTATTTCATGCCTATCAATCTCCTTCGTTACTCATCCGTTTCGAACGGTTCTCGTCTTCCTTGTAACACTTATGGGATGGGTATGTTATAAGGGGTGGTCGAAGTCCGAATTTATCTCGCTCATTTCGAGCGATTTTCTCCCAAGGCATCATTTTCACTATTTCTTGCCTCTCAATCTCCTTCGTTACTCATCCGATTCGAACGGTTCTCGTGTCCTTGTTACACTTATGGGATGGGTAACAATAGGGGTTGTCGAAGTCCGAATTTATGTCATGTCATTTCGAGCAATTTTCTCCCAAGGAATCGTTTTTCCCATTTCACCACTCCCCAATCTCCTTCGTTACTCATCCATTTCGAACAGTTCTCATGTCGTTGTAACACTTATAGGATGGATAACAATAGGGGTGGTCGATGTCCAAATATCACTCCGCTCATTTCGAGCGATTTTCTCCCAAGGCATCATTTTCACTGTTTCATGCCTCTCAATCTCCTTCGTTACTCATCCGTTTCGAACGGTTCTCGTCTCCTTGTAACACTTATGGGATGGGTATGTTATAAGGGGTGGTCGAAGTCCGAATTTATCTCCGCTCATTTCGAGCGATTTTCTCCCAAGGCATCATTTTCACTGTTTCATGCCTCTCAATCTCCTTCGTTACTCATCCGTTTCGAACGGTTCTCATCTCATTGTAACACTTATGGGATGGGTAACAATAGGGGTGGTCGAAGTCCAAATATCTCTCCGCTCATTTCGAGCGATTTTCTCCCAATGCATCATTTTTACTGTTACATGCCTCTCAATCTCCTTCTTTACTCATCCGTTTCGAACGGTTCCCGTCTCCTTGTAACACTTATGGGATTGGTAACTATAGGGGGTGGTCGAAGTCCAAATATCTCTCCGCTCATTTCGAGCGATTTTCTCCCAATGCATCATTTTCACAGTTTCATGCCTCTCAATCTCCTTCGTTACTCATCCGTTTCGAACGGTTCTCGTGACCTTGTAACACTTATGGGATGGGTATGTTATAAGGGGTGGTCGAAGTCCGAATTTATCTCCGCTCATTTCGAGCTATTTTCTCCCAAGGCATCATTTTTACTATTTCTTGCCTCTCAATCTCCTTCGTTACTCATCCGATTCGAACGGTTCTCGTGTCCTTGTTACACTTATGGGATGGGTAACAACAGGGGGTGGTCGAAGTCCGAATTTATATTATGTCATTTCGAGCAATTTTCTCCCAAGGCATCGTTTTTCCGATTTCACCACTCCCCAATCTCCTTTGTTATTCACCCGTTTCGAACGGTTCCCGTCTCCTTGTAACACTTATGGGATGGGTAACAATAGGGGAGGTCGAAGTCCAAATATCTCTCCGCTCATTTCGAGCGATTTTCTCCCAATGCATCATTTTCACAGTTTCATGCCTCTCAATCTCCTTCGTTACTCATCCGTTTTGAACGGTTCTCGTCTCCTTGTAACACTTATGGGATGTGTATGTTATAAGGGGTGGTCGAAGTCCGAATTTACTCTCGCTCATTTCGAGCGATTTTCTCCCAAGGCATCATTTTCACTATTTCTTGCCTTTCAATCTCCTTCGTTACTCATCCGTTTCGAACGGTTCTCGTGTCCTTGTTACACTTATGGGATGGGTAACAATTGGGGGTGGTCGAAGTCCAAATATCTCTCCGCTCATTTCGAGCGATTTTCTCCCAATGCATCATTTTCACAGTTTCATGCCTCTCAATCTCCTTCGTTACTCATCCGTTTCGAACATTTAGTACACACTATTCCTCACCAAAATGGCTCTGATACCATTTCTGGCGGAAGCTTTACATATTAAAAGGGGAAAAGACAGCTATGCCCGAAGGCTTTTACAAAGATAAAGAAATATTTTACAAGATCGGGAGAGGAATAGGCTAGAGGAAGATTACAAAGGTTTTGAGAGAAGGGGGTTCAGTTCAGCGTGCTCTTCTTTTTGAATAAATCCTCCTTTTATAAGCCTCGAAATCGGATTTTAACTGCGGACTTCATTCTTGAAAATGAATAGGAACCGCATTATCAACAGTATTTGTGATGTCATAGATGACATCAGAAGAGAGCAACGTCATGGATGACGTCAAACACCATTATTGAAGCACAGTATTTACTGTAGAGTAACACGTCATGGCTTGCGTCTTTCCGCACTAGAATTGTTGGTGATCAAAAATCTCAATTATTGAGATTGAGAGTCCTGCATTATGGAATCAGTCTCCATCTTATCATCATTATCTTCATTATCAGAACTGGAAGATGAATTGGAATCCTGTAATGCCTTCATCTGTTTCTTTAAATCCTTCTTTGAAGAACCTGCAAGTAACTCTTGAAGGAGGTCTTTGAGATCCTTTTTAGGCTCAATCTTCTTCTCAATTATAGGTTCTAAGCAAATAAGACCTTTAGCGGCAAAAACTGATTCGGTAAAGAAATCGAATTTATCCCACCATTTAATCATGATTCTTCTTCCCAAATATGGATGACGAAAGAAGTATCAATTTCTCAACACTTCTTCTTGAGACAATAACGTCCCATCTACAAATCCAGGGTACCTGATATAAGGTAGAAAACATGAGAGCATGATTTTTCATGGATGGATTAATCCTAACAAAATCCTCAAAAATCATTCTAACTTTGTGGGGATGAATGATAGGATATAATCCCCATTCAGAAAACCATTTAACAAACCAAAAAGGGAATTTAATTCCTTCGGTATTCCGAAATTGGAAAAACCAGCTATGCTTTCTTAATTTATTCTCATAAGAAAATGCTAAATCTCATGCTTTGATATAATCAAAGTAGTTGAAATGCATCTTTTTCTATGCGGATGACTAGAGTCTGGTATAAGCTCTTTTATCGATAGAGATCACTATCCCACTGTTCTGGGGTGATAATATTTTGAATCGTAACTTTTGAATAAGCTACTGTTTCTTGACTTCTTGAGAAGGGACTAATACTCACTGATCGTGTATATTCAAGAATATACTGATAAAAATAAAAATCCTTTGGATGCAAATAAGGATCAGTAAAATATCTCAGATAGAAGTTCATAACTTCTTCAGCTGAAAGATTAACATATTTTCCCTCAATAGGGAAAATCCAAATCGTGGTGCTCGGAATATATGGGAAAATATATTCCTTTGGATTATCTGATTTAATTGCTAGCTTATAAGCGTCTTCTCTTAATTTTTCATCTTAAGGAATAGCCTTTAAGGCTTCTTTTTTGACAATTTTTTCATTTTTGTCGGTAATTGCAGACTTATAAGTCTGTGGCTTCTTTTGAGCTTCTCTTCCTTTATTCATAATGACCCTGCAAGAATTCACGAGTTAAGAAATCTGGTAAAGAATTATCAGATCCTTTAATAAACTCAATATCAAAGTCAAAAATAGAAAGGATGGCTTGCCATCTGGCAAAAATCTGTTTAGAAGCAATGTTTTTAACATCTTTTTGCAAAATTTCTTTTGCAGATTTACAATCAACTCTAACAAGAAATTTCTTATTCAAAAGATCACTTTCAAATTTTTGAATACATAAGACAATTGATAACATTTCTTTTTTCACAGTCGAGTAATTAACCCGAGGTCCTCTCCAGACTCCTGAAGTGAATCTAACTAAAGATTCTTTATTATTGATTCTTTGTTTAAGAATTCCTCCATAACCTAAATCTGATGCATCTGTTTCAACAATCTTAAAAGCATCAGGGTGCGATATTGCTAAACAAGGAATTTCCTTGATTCTATTTTTAATTTTTCTAACTGCTTGGGTATGAGTATTATCCCAAGGTGGTGGTGTTTTCTTTAACCTATCAAATAAAGGTTTAGCATCTTGTGCTAGTTCTTTATAAAATTCTGAAATATAATTCAGACTTCCCAAAAATCTTTGTAATTGATTTTTATCTTTTATTTCATCGGGAAATTTTTCTGCGAATATAATTGCTCTATCAATTGGGAATATAGTTCCCTGTCTAATATTATGACCAAGAAATTTAATTTCTGTTTGAAAGAGTTTAATCTTTTTAGCTGAGACAACAAGACCAGCTCTTTTGACTATATTAATAAATATATTAATATGTTTGAAATGTTGATCAATTGATTCAGAATAAATCAATACATCATCTATGTAAACTATTATGAAAGTCGTATAGGGACTAAAAATATCATTCATGATCTTCTGAAATTCAGAAGGAGCATTTTTTAAACCAAAGGGCATAACATTCCATTCATAATGCCCAAAAGGAACAGTAAAAGCGGTTTTATACCGATCCTTTTCTTCAATTTGAATTTGCCAAAACCCTGATTTTAGGTCGAATTTAGACATGACTTTTAGCAGAATAAAGTCTATTAAGAAGATCCTTTTATTAGGAATTGGATATCTAATCCACCTTAAAACCTTATTTAAAGGTTTATAATTAATAACTAATCGAGGAACTCCTCGTTCAAGTTCAGCTGCATTTTCAACATAGAATGCTGGACAACTCCAAGGACTTTTGGAGGGTCTAATTAATTTTTTGAGTAATAACTCATCTATTTCTTTTTTACATATTTCTAAATGCCTAGGACCCATCGCAATAGGACGGGCTTTAGTAGGAATAAGACTTTCTTTAAAGTCAGGCTCATATGGTAAGGATACCACATGTTTCTTTCTTTCCCAAAAGGCATTGGGAATATCTGAGCATAAAGTATTCTCTATTAGAGATTTTATATCATTGATTTTCTTTTGTACAATAAGGGAGGATAATTTATCTTCTATTTTCTTAAAGTCTATCTCTTGATTTAGAGAACTAAGAAAATTTTCTTTTCTTTTTACTGTTCTTTGGAGAACATCAATACCATGAGTTTTAGGTTGAGTTATAAATTTAAACTCAATCTCTCTCCCTTCAACCTCAGACATTATTCCCCTTTTACTAATATTTTTAATAGGGTATAACATGTGTAGGAAATGATTTCCCAAATTAACATCATGAGATAAGTTTTTAACCATTATAAATGGCATTTCTAAGCAAACTCCTTTATTGCAAACTGAAGTATTATTCAGTTTATATTTAACATGCAATTTTCTACCATCTGCAGCATTTAAGATTTCGGTAGTTTTTTCAAATATCTTGAAGGAATTATCCCTTCATTTATGCAGTTTAAATCTGCACCTGAGTCAACCATAGCAATAGCATCAAAATAATACTCTTTATGTACGATAATGGTAATTTTAATATGCCATTTGTGTGTAATTACACGATCAACCATATTTAAGAATGTCATGGAATTTAATTCCTCACTAAGAATCTTTTCATCATCTGAATCATTATTTTCAGGTTTAAGCTCTCTTTCTGTTTCTAAAATAAGAATTCTAGATTTTATTTCTTGTAACTCTTTTTAAGAGTGTTCACTTCATATTTTAATTCGGAAACAGTGATGTCTTTACTGCTAGTCGAAGCTATAGAAGGCTTCATTCTATCCATAATTTCTTTAAGATTATAATGTTCAGGTTCTTTAAACCTTAATTCTTGTTTTTTATTCTTATAACTGTCCAAATATTTTTGGAGCATTTCTCTTTTTTCTTCGGGATCTCGGATTTTATCTATAAGATCAAGAATAAAATTTTCTTCCCTTGTAAGGACACATAAACCATTAGCCTTACATAAGGCTTTATAGTAATCACAATTTCCTTCGCAATTACTTTCTTCATTTTCAGTTGATTCTGTTTCAGAATCACTTTCTTTATCATAATTTTCTACAATAGCAGAAATTTTTCTATCCTCCTTTTCGGAGTCAGAATCTTCAAGAAAAAGCTTTTTTAAAGACCTTTTTAAGTCTTCGTTAATTTCAAGACTATTAATTTCTTTTTCATTTTACACTTATTAGCATAATGGCCAGCTTTATGGCACTTCCAACATATTGGAATTTTATGGATCTTATTATCCTCTTTTTATTTTCATTCTTGTAATTTTTTCTATATTTTTTCTTTTTATTCGAAGGATCATAATCCTTATAATTTTTATTTTTATATTGTTTAGGTTTTTTAAACCTTTTAACTTCCTTGGATCCTGAAGGACCTATAGGTGTGACACCAATTTGCTCACAAAAGTCCCCTAAGACTTCTTTTCCTAAAAATTTTTCCTTTTGGATTTGCTTATGTAATTTAATCTCATTACACAAAGCAATTCCTTCTGCAGTTATTTCTGCAACAAGATCTCCATAAGTATATATAGAGTAAGGAATAAGTCCTTGATTTTTTTGCTTAATTCGATTTTTAACTCTTTCACAAAACATATGGGGTAGTCCTCATAAGAACTTTTCTTTCCAAAAATCATGTCCACTATCTTCTCGGGAAAAGATTTTAGAAAAGAACACATCTTTATACCATTTAAAATGAGATAATTTTGGACATCTTAAGCTCATAAGCTGTTCCTGAGTCTTATCATAATGAAGATTGGTTGTACCAATAAAATGCTTAACAATTGTAAAAACTAAGGTATTAACACAATCAGTAACTTGAGTTTGCGTTTCACCTTCTGTTTTTACTGCATTAAGTATATGATTTTTTGCATCACTAGATAAGTGAAAATCCCACCAACCTCTAAGTTGGCCCGTAAAACCTTGAATAATTGCGATAGCAATATTTTTATCAGTGTTATTTTTTAATTTTGATGTTGTAGCGTACATAAGCATATAATGTATTTTTGTTTGTATCTGATATTCAGAATGACCATCAATATTCCATTCGGTTATTGATGTGCCATCAAAGGAAACATATCCATAATTATCCTGTTCTTCAAAAAGAAGATCAACTGGTGTAGGCCTATGGTAATAAGGCTTTCCAGGCATATTATAAACATGTTTTCCTTTATAACCAACTTTATTAAGTTGTAAAGAATTTTCTTGTTCTTTTAAAAACATTTGTTCAACATTATTAATGTCTTTTACGGAATTATCCGAATCTGAATCACTGCAATCAACAACTTCTGGATTGTTGACTTCAGTAAGGGGAGCCATCTGAACTTTATTAATATCAAGACTTTTAAGTCTTTTGACAATTTCATCGACTAATTCATTATTTGTATTTTTATCGATATTTAAATCAATAGCTTCTGCGGGTAAAGGTTTTATTAAAACCTTCTCAGTGCTTACAACACTGTTATTGTTAGTAGGTTGTATATAAACACCTTGGCAAACATTTTGCTCAATCCTATTTAATTGTTTTCCTATTGATTGTAAGCTGAGATTTGTGAAATTATTTTGTTCCACAACAGCTTCAATCCTACTATTGTCTTTTCTATAGGGAGTAGCAATTACTTCCTCATTCCTAATTTTTATAACAAGATTTGAGTCAGGAGGATGAATACTCCTAATAACTTTTCCATTTTTTGTGACATAATTCTCATAATTAGAATTAATAGTCATAATCACCTTTTTATCCTCAAAATTAGGATAATCTTTTTATGTAGTCTATAGAATTTTTTAATAAGTTCAAAGAAATCTATAAATTCATTACTTCTTTCAAGATACATTTTGTATCGTTTAAACCATAAATTTTGTTTAGATTTTTTCTTCATAAAGAACCATTTTCTTTTGATTTCATTTTCTTGAGAATAAAATAATTCTCTAATATCTCCTTTAAAAGGAAACTTATCTTCTTCTTCAAGTGTTAGTGTGCTTATTCCAAAAACACTTTGATCATCATATCCCATATCTGACATGGTAGGTGATCTTTGTGAGGATTCTGGAATTTCAACCTTATATTCAGGTTGACTAACACCATCAAAAGTAGTCTTAGATCTAACACTTTGTCTTTCTAAATTAGAAAGAGGTATAGATGAAGTAGATCTTCTACTTGAATAGTCTTCTCTTAAAGACTTAGACTTTAATTTAAGTCTAGTAACTCTATCTGATGAGAACCTAATTTCAACATCTCCATCAGGATATTCAATTATATCCTCTAATTTCGAGTTTTCAATTTTCTTTGGTGGATTTGCCTCTTCTAATATCCACCTTTCAGGTAATTTAACCTGATCCCACGTAATAGTCTTTGGAACAACAGTATTGCTTTTAGCAATATCGGTGATAAATAAAGTAGTCTGATTATTCTCTGTAGGAACATTTCTTATATTAGAAAAGGTTGTATTCATGACTCTATAATATATCCTATAAATAAGGATTACATTATCAGTATTTCTCTTTAAATCAAATCCATCTGATTTAAGATCAATACATAAAGCATGCATAATATTTGGATCTTTTAAAGATATTATAAAATTAGGATAACACGAAAAATATATTGGCCCATCGCAGAGTGTAGACTCAACTATTCCTAATAAGGAATCATGGAATTTATTGTGTCTTTTATCACGAACAACAATTATTGCTGAAGTGTTTAAACCTAACCTAGAGGCAGGTTTTAAAGCAATTTGCACCATTCCTATATGTAGAAATTTATTATTTTCCCTATGGAATCTTATAAGATCTTTTGAGAATAATTGAATTGATTTATATTCCTCTGATAAGGGAATAGCTTCTTCTACTGTCTTAATAATTACATCAGTTTTCTTTATAAAACTGCCGGTACTTTTGTAGATTCTCGATGCCGAGTATTCTGGCATCTTCCATTCATTTAGACTTTTATTAAAGTCTTCAGAGATAATAATCTCTTTGTTTCTTTTTTCTTCGATTTTCCTAAGTTGCTCATTAGCATTTCTTCTAAAAGACATAACCCTTGAAAGCCTATCCATTCTTCAAATTCTGGATCACTGTCAACGATTTTACGCCAAAACTCCTACCTCTTCTGGGATTTACGGAAACAACAGGCAACGCGACTTGGGGTTTCACCAGACAAAAGAAAGAACAGGAAAACAAGAATATGATCTAATAAAAGAAATACTATTAAGCAGCAAGTATAGAAGCTTGTTTTTCGAAGATTTTTAAAGAAATTAATTCTCTTTTTAAAGATGAGTAATAATAAAATTCTTTCGTTTCTTCTGAAAGATTAGGATTAGCAATCTGTTCTCTCAAATAAGCAATATGCTCTCTGCAATATTTAATCTTTAAACAAATTTTCTCTTTATAAGAAAGGTTTTCTGTGAGAATATAATCTCTAGGAACAGTCCAAATACCACGAATATGAATATAATTTTCAACTTCAGAATTATCAATATTCATAAAGAATTTACCTTTAGATCTTTAAGATCTAGGACACCGTTCAGCACAACGAACCACGAACTGGACTATAATTCAGAGAAGCGAGTGAATGAAGCGATACAAAGTTTGTACACAAACTGGAAAAACTTTTATTTATACTGTATTTAGTACACACTATTCCTCACCAAAATGGCTCGGATACCACTTCTGGCGGAAGCTTTACATAATAAAAGGGGAAAAGACAGCTATGCCCGAAGGCTTTTACAAAGAAATATTTTACAAGATCGGGAGAGGAATAGGCTAGAGGAAGATTACAAAGGTTTAGAGAGAAGGGGGTTCAGTTCAGCGTACTCTCCTTTTTGAATAAATCCTCTTTTTATAAGCCTTGAAATCGGATTTTAACTGCGGACTTCATTCTTGAAAATGAACAGGAACCGCATTATCAACAGTATTGTGATGTCATAGATGACATCAGAAGAGAGCAACGTCATGGATGACGTCAAACAAAATTATTGCAGCACAATATTTACTGTAGAGTACCACGTCCCTCTCAATCTCCTTCGTTACTCATCCGTTTCGAACGGTTCTCGTGTCCTTGTTACACTTATGGGATGGGTAACAATTGGGGGTGGTCGAAGTCCAAATATCTCTCCGCTCATTTCAAGCGATTTTCTCCCAATGCATCATTTTCAGAGTTTCATGCCTATCAATCTCCTTCATTACTCATCCGTTTCGAAGGGTTCTCGTCTCCTTGTAACACTTATGGGATGGGTATGTTATAAGGGGTGGTCGAAGTCCGAATTTATCTCCGCTCATTTCGAGCGATTTTCTCCCAAGGCATCATTTTCACTATTTCTTGCCTCTCAATCTCCTTCGTTACTCATCCGATTCGAACGGTTCTCGTGTCCTTGTTACACTTATGGGATGGGTAACAATAGGGGGTTGTCGAAGTCCGAATTTATGTCATGTCATTTCGAGCAATTTTCTCCCAAGGCATCGTTTTTCCCATTTCACCACTCCCCAATCTCTTCGTTACTCATCCATTTCGAACAGTTCTCATGTCGTTGTAACACTTATAGGATGGATAACAATAGGGGTGGTCGATGTCCAAATATCACTCCGCTCATTTCGAGCGATTTTCTCCCAAGGCATCATTTTCACTATTTCATGCCTATCAATCTCCTTCGTTACTCATCCGTTTCGAACGGTTCTCGTCTTCTTGTAACACTTATGGGATGGGTATGTTATAAGGGGTGGTCGAAGTCCGAATTTATCTCCGCTCATTTCGAGCGATTTTCTCCCAAGGCATCATTTTCACTATTTCTTGCCTCTCAATCTCCTTCGTTACTCATCCGATTCGAACGGTTCTCGTGTCCTTGTTACACTTATGGGATGGGTAACAATAGGGGGTTGTCGAAGTCCGAATTTATGTCATGTCATTTCGAGCAATTTTCTCCCAAGGAATCGTTTTTCCCATTTCACCACTCCCCAATCTCCTTCGTTACTCATCCATTTCGAACAGTTCTCATGTCGTTGTAACACTTATAGGATGGATAACAATAGGGGTGGTCGATGTCCAAATATCACTCCGCTCATTTCGAGCGATTTTCTCCCAAGGCATCATTTTCACTGTTTCATGCCTCTCAATCTCCTTCGTTACTCATCCGTTTCGAACGGTTCTCGTCTCCTTGTAACACTTATGGGATGGGTATGTTATAAGGGGTGGTCGAAGTCCGAATTTATCTCCGCTCATTTCGAGCGATTTTCTCCCAAGGCATCATTTTCACTGTTTCATGCCTCTCAATCTCCTTCGTTACTCATCCGTTTCGAACGGTTCTCATCTCATTGTAACACTTATGGGATGGGTAACGATAGGGGTGGTCGAAGTCCAAATATCTCTCCGCTCATTTCGAGCGATTTTCTCCCAATGCATCATTTTTACTGTTACATGCCTCTCAATCTCCTTCTTTACTCATCCGTTTCGAACGGTTCCCGTCTCCTTGTAACACTTATGGGATTGGTAACTATAGGGGGTGGTCGAAGTCCAAATATCTCTCCGCTCATTTCGAGCGATTTTCTCCCAATGCATCATTTTCACAGTTTAATGCCTCTCAATCTCCTTCGTTACTCATCCGTTTCGAACTGTTCTCGTGTCCTTGTAACACTTATGGGATGGGTATGTTATAAGGGGTGGTCGAAGTCCGAATTTATCTCCGCTCATTTCGAGCTATTTTCTCCCAAGGCATCATTTTTACTATTTCTTGCCTCTCAATCTCCTTCGTTACTCATCCGATTCGAACGGTTCTCGTGTCCTTGTTACACTTATGGGATGGGTAACAACAGGGGGTGGTCGAAGTCCGAATTTATATTATGTCATTTCGAGCAATTTTCTCCCAAGGTATCGTTTTTCCGATTTCGCCACTCCCCAATCTCCTTTGTTATTCACCCGTTTCGAACGGTTCCCGTCTCCTTGTAACACTTATGGGATGGGTAACAATAGGGGAGGTCGAAGTCCAAATATCTCTCCGCTCATTTCGAGCGATTTTCTCCCAATGCATCATTTTCACAGTTTCATGCCTCTCAATCTCCTTCGTTACTCATCCGTTTGAACGGTTCTCGTCTCCTTGTAACACTTATGGGATGGGTATGTTATAAGGGGTGGTCGAAGTCCGAATTTAACTCTGCTCATTTCGAGCGATTTTCTCCCAAGGCATCATTTTCACTATTTCTTGCCTTTCAATCTCCTTCGTTACTCATCCGTTTCGAACGGTTCTCGTGTCCTTGTTACACTTATGGGATGGGTAACAATTGGGGGTGGTCGAAGTCCAAATATCTCTCCGCTCATTTCGAGCGATTTTCTCCCAATGCATCATTTTCACAGTTTCATGCCTCTCAATCTCCTTCGTTACTCATCCGTTTCAAACATTTAGTACACACTATTCCTCACCAAAATGGCTCTGATACCATTTCTGGCGGAAGCTTTACATATTAAAAGGGGAAAAGACAGCTATGCCCGAAGGCTTTTACAAAGATAAAGAAATATTTTACAAGATCGGGAGAGGAATAGGCTAGAGGAAGATTACAAAGGTTTTGAGAGAAGGGGGTTCAGTTCAGCGTGCTCTTCTTTTTGAATAAATCCTCCTTTTATAAGCCTCGAAATCGGATTTTAACTGCGGACTTCATTCTTGAAAATGAACAGGAACCGCATTATCAACAGTATTTGTGATGTCATAGATGACATCAGAAGAGAGCAACGTCATGGATGACGTCAAACACCATTATTGAAGCACAGTATTTACTGTAGAGTAACACGTCATGGCTTGCGTCTTTCCGCACTAGAATTGTTGGTGATCAAAAAATCTCAATTATTGAGATTGAGAGTCCTGCATTATGGAATCAGTCTCCATCTTATCATCATTATCTTCATTATCAGAACTGGAAGATGAATTGGAATCCTGTAATGCCTTCATCTGTTTCTTTAAATCCTTCTTTGAAGAACCTGCAAGTAACTCTTGAAGGAGGTCTTTGAGATCCTTTTTAGGCTCAATCTTCTTCTCAATTATAGGTTCTAAGCAAATAAGACCTTTAGCGGCAAAAACTGATTCGGTAAAGAAATCGAATTTATCCCACCATTTAATCATGATTCTTCTTCCCAAATATGGGATGACGAAAGAAGTATCAAATTTCTCAACACTTCTTCTTGAGACAATAACGTCCCATCTACAAATCCAGGGTACCTGATATAAGGTAGAAAACATGAGAGCATGATTTTTCATGGATGGATTAATCCTAACAAAATCCTCAAAAATCATTCTAACTTTGTGGGGATGAATGATAGGATATAATCCCCATTCAGAAAACCATTTAACAAACCAAAAAGGGAATTTAATTCCTTCGGTATTCCGAAATTGGAAAAACCAGCTATGCTTTCTTAATTTATTCTCATAAGAAAATGCTAAATCTCATGCTTTGATATAATCAAAGTAGTTGAAATGCATCTTTTTTCTATGCGGATGACTAGAGTCTGGTATAAGCTCTTTTTATCGATAGAGATCACTATCCCACTGTTCTGGGGTGATAATATTTTGAATCGTAACTTTTGAATAAGCTACTGTTTCTTGACTTCTTGAGAAGGGACTAATACTCACTGATCGTGTATATTCAAGAATATACTGATAAAATAAAAATCCTTTGGATGCAAATAAGGATCAGTAAAATATCTCAGATAGAAGTTCATAACTTCTTCAGCTGAAAGATTAACATATTTTCCCTCAATAGGGAAAATCCAAATCGTGGTGCTCGGAATATATGGGAAAATATATTCTTTGGATTATCTGATTTAATTGCTAGCTTATAAGCGTCTTCTCTTAATTTTTCATCTTAAGGAATAGCCTTTAAGGCTTCTTTTTTGACAATTTTTTCATTTTTGTCGGTAATTGCAGACTTATAAGTCTGTGGCTTCTTTTGAGCTTCTCTTCCTTTATTCATAATGACCCTGCAAGAATTCACGAGTTAAGAAATCTGGTAAAGAATTATCAGATCCTTTAATAAACTCAATATCAAAGTCAAAAATAGAAAGGATGGCTTGCCATCTGGCAAAAATCTGTTTAGAAGCAATGTTTTTAACATCTTTTTGCAAAATTTCTTTTGCAGATTTACAATCAACTCTAACAAGAAATTTCTTATTCAAAAGATCACTTTCAAATTTTTGAATACATAAGACAATTGATAACATTCTTTTTTCACAGTCGAGTAATTAACCCGAGGTCCTCTCCAGACTCCTGAAGTGAATCTAACTAAAGATTCTTTATTATTGATTCTTTGTTTAAGAATTCCTCCATAACCTAAATCTGATGCATCTGTTTCAACAATCTTAAAAGCATCAGGGTGCGATATTGCTAAACAAGGAATTTCCTTGATTCTATTTTTAATTTTTCTAACTGCTTGGGTATGAGTATTATCCCAAGGTGGTGGTGTTTTCTTTAACCTATCAAATAAAGGTTTAGCATCTTGTGCTAGTTCTTTATAAAATTCTGAAATATAATTCAGACTTCCCAAAAATCTTTGTAATTGATTTTTATCTTTTATTTCATCGGGAAATTTTTCTGCAAATATAATTGCTCTATCAATTGGGAATATAGTTCCCTGTCTAATATTATGACCAAGAAATTTAATTTCTGTTTGAAAGAGTTTAATCTTTTTAGCTGAGACAACAAGACCAGCTCTTTTGACTATATTAATAAATATATTAATATGTTTGAAATGTTGATCAATTGATTCAGAATAAATCAATACATCATCTATGTAAACTATTATGAAAGTCGTATAGGGACTAAAAATATCATTCATGATCTTCTGAAATTCAGAAGGAGCATTTTTTAAACCAAAGGGCATAACATTCCATTCATAATGCCCAAAAGGAACAGTAAAAGCGGTTTTATACCGATCCTTTTCTTCAATTTGAATTTGCCAAAACCCTGATTTTAGGTCGAATTTAGACATGACTTTTAGCAGAATAAAGTCTATTAAGAAGATCCTTTTTATTAGGAATTGGATATCTAATCCACCTTAAAACCTTATTTAAAGGTTTATAATTAATAACTAATCGAGGAACTCCTCGTTCAAGTTCAGCTGCATTTTCAACATAGAATGCTGGACAACTCCAAGGACTTTTTGGAGGGTCTAATTAATTTTTTGAGTAATAACTCATCTATTTCTTTTTTACATATTTCTAAATGCCTAGGACCCATCGCAATAGGACGGGCTTTAGTAGGAATAAGACTTTCTTTAAAGTCAGGCTCATATGGTAAGGATACCACATGTTTCTTTCTTTCCCAAAAGGCATTGGGAATATCTGAGCATAAAGTATTCTCTATTAGAGATTTTATATCATTGATTTTCTTTTGTACAATAAGGGAGGATAATTTATCTTCTATTTTCTTAAAGTCTATCTCTTGATTTAGAGAACTAAGAAAATTTTCTTTTCTTTTTACTGTTCTTTGGAGAACATCAATACCATGAGTTTTAGGTTGAGTTATAAATTTAAACTCAATCTCTCTCCCTTCAACCTCAGACATTATTCCCCTTTTACTAATATTTTTAATAGGGTATAACATGTGTAGGAAATGATTTCCCAAATTAACATCATGAGATAAGTTTTTAACCATTATAAATGGCATTTCTAAGCAAACTCCTTTATTGCAAACTGAAGTATTATTCAGTTTATATTTAACATGCAATTTTCTACCATCTGCAGCATTTAAGATTTCGGTAGTTTTTTCAAAATATCTTGAAGGAATTATCCCTTCATTTATGCAGTTTAAATCTGCACCTGAGTCAACCATAGCAATAGCATCAAAATAATACTCTTTATGTACGATAATGGTAATTTTAATATGCCATTTGTGTGTAATTACACGATCAACCATATTTAAGAATGTCATGGAATTTAATTCCTCACTAAGAATCTTTTCATCATCTGAATCATTATTTTCAGGTTTAAGCTCTCTTTCTGTTTCTAAAATAAGAATTCTAGATTTTATTTCTTGTAACTCTTTTTTAAGAGTGTTCACTTCATATTTTAATTCGGAAACAGTGATGTCTTTACTGCTAGTCGAAGCTATAGAAGGCTTCATTCTATCCATAATTTCTTTAAGATTATAATGTTCAGGTTCTTTAAACCTTAATTCTTGTTTTTTATTCTTATAACTGTCCAAATATTTTTGGAGCATTTCTCTTTTTTCTTCGGGATCTCGGATTTTATCTATAAGATCAAGAATAAAATTTTCTTCCCTTGTAAGGACACATAAACCATTAGCCTTACATAAGGCTTTATAGTAATCACAATTTCCTTCGCAATTACTTTCTTCATTTTCAGTTGATTCTGTTTCAGAATCACTTTCTTTATCATAATTTTCTACAATAGCAGAAATTTTTCTATCCTCCTTTTCGGAGTCAGAATCTTCAAGAAAAAGCTTTTTTAAAGACCTTTTTAAGTCTTCGTTAATTTCAAGACTATTAATTTTCTTTTTCATTTTACACTTATTAGCATAATGGCCAGCTTTATGGCACTTCCAACATATTGGAATTTTATGGATCTTATTATCCTCTTTTTATTTTCATTCTTGTAATTTTTTCTATATTTTTTCTTTTTATTCGAAGGATCATAATCCTTATAATTTTTATTTTTATATTTTTTAGGTTTTTTAAACCTTTTAACTTCCTTGGATCCTGAAGGACCTATAGGTGTGACACCAATTTGCTCACAAAAGTCCCCTAAGACTTCTTTTCCTAAAATTTTTTCCTTTTGGATTTGCTTATGTAATTTAATCTCATTACACAAAGCAATTCCTTCTGCAGTTATTTCTGCAACAAGATCTCCATAAGTATATATAGAGTAAGGAATAAGTCCTTGATTTTTTTGCTTAATTCGATTTTTAACTCTTTCACAAAACATATGGGGTAGTCCTGATAAGAACTTTTCTTTCCAAAAATCATGTCCACTATCTTCTCGGGAAAAGATTTTAGAAAAGAACACATCTTTATACCATTTAAAATGAGATAATTTTGGACATCTTAAGCTCATAAGCTGTTCCTGAGTCTTATCATAATGAAGATTGGTTGTACCAATAAAATGCTTAACAATTGTAAAAACTAAGGTATTAACACAATCAGTAACTTGAGTTTGCGTTTCACCTTCTGTTTTTACTGCATTAAGTATATGATTTTTTGCATCACTAGATAAGTGAAAATCCCACCAACCTCTAAGTTGGCCCGTAAAACCTTGAATAATTGCGATAGCAATATTTTTATCAGTGTTATTTTTTAATTTTGATGTTGTAGCGTACATAAGCATATAATGTATTTTTGTTTGTATCTGATATTCAGAATGACCATCAATATTCCATTCGGTTATTGATGTGCCATCAAAGGAAACATATCCATAATTATCCTGTTCTTCAAAAAGAAGATCAACTGGTGTAGGCCTATGGTAATAAGGCTTTCCAGGCATATTATAAACCTGTTTTCCTTTATAACCAACTTTATTAAGTTGTAAAGAATTTTCTTGTTCTTTTAAAAACATTTGTTCAACATTATTAATGTCTTTTACGGAATTATCCGAATCTGAATCACTGCAATCAACAACTTCTGGATTGTTGACTTCAGTAAGGGGAGCCATCTGAACTTTATTAATATCAAGACTTTTAAGTCTTTTGACAATTTCATCGACTAATTCATTATTTGTATTTTTATCGATATTTAAATCAATAGCTTCTGCGGGTAAAGGTTTTATTAAAACCTTCTCAGTGCTTACAACACTGTTATTGTTAGTAGGTTGTATATAAACACCTTGGCAAACATTTTGCTCAATCCTATTTAATTGTTTTCCTATTGATTGTAAGCTGAGATTTGTGAAATTATTTTGTTCCACAACAGCTTCAATCCTACTATTGTCTTTTCTATAGGGAGTAGCAATTACTTCCTCATTCCTAATTTTTATAACAAGATTTGAGTCAGGAGGATGAATACTCCTAATAACTTTTCCATTTTTTGTGACATAATTCTCATAATTAGAATTAATAGTCATAATCACCTTTTTATCCTCAAAATTAGGATAATCTTTTTATGTAGTCTATAGAATTTTTTAATAAGTTCAAAGAAATCTATAAATTCATTACTTCTTTCAAGATACATTTTGTATCGTTTAAACCATAAATTTTGTTTAGATTTTTTCTTCATAAAGAACCATTTTCTTTTGATTTCATTTTCTTGAGAATAAAATAATTCTCTAATATCTCCTTTAAAAGGAAACTTATCTTCTTCTTCAAGTGTTAGTGTGCTTATTCCAAAAACACTTTGATCATCATATCCCATATCTGACATGGTAGGTGATCTTTGTGAGGATTCTGGAATTTCAACCTTATATTCAGGTTGACTAACACCATCAAAAGTAGTCTTAGATCTAACACTTTGTCTTTCTAAATTAGAAAGAGGTATAGATGAAGTAGATCTTCTACTTGAATAGTCTTCTCTTAAAGACTTAGACTTTAATTTAAGTCTAGTAACTCTATCTGATGAGAACCTAATTTCAACATCTCCATCAGGATATTCAATTATATCCTCTAATTTCGAGTTTTCAATTTTCTTTGGTGGATTTGCCTCTTCTAATATCCACCTTTCAGGTAATTTAACCTGATCCCACGTAATAGTCTTTGGAACAACAGTATTGCTTTTAGCAATATCGGTGATAAATAAAGTAGTCTGATTATTCTCTGTAGGAACATTTCTTATATTAGAAAAGGTTGTATTCATGACTCTATAATATATCCTATAAATAAGGATTACATTATCAGTATTTCTCTTTAAATCAAATCCATCTGATTTAAGATCAATACATAAAGCATGCATAATATTTGGATCTTTTAAAGATATTATAAAATTAGGATAACACGAAAAATATATTGGCCCATCGCAGAGTGTAGACTCAACTATTCCTAATAAGGAATCATGGAATTTATTGTGTCTTTTATCACGAACAACAATTATTGCTGAAGTGTTTAAACCTAACCTAGAGGCAGGTTTTAAAGCAATTTGCACCATTCCTATATGTAGAAATTTATTATTTTCCCTATGGAATCTTATAAGATCTTTTGAGAATAATTGAATTGATTTATATTCCTCTGATAAGGGAATAGCTTCTTCTACTGTCTTAATAATTACATCAGTTTTCTTTATAAAACTGCCGGTACTTTTGTAGATTCTCGATGCCGAGTATTCTGGCATCTTCCATTCATTTAGACTTTTATTAAAGTCTTCAGAGATAATAATCTCTTTGTTTCTTTTTTCTTCGATTTTCCTAAGTTGCTCATTAGCATTTCTTCTAAAAGACATAACCCTTGAAAGCCTATCCATTCTTCAAATTCTGGATCACTGTCAACGATTTTACGCCAAAACTCCTACCTCTTCTGGGATTTACGGAAACAACAGGCAACGCGACTTGGGGTTTCACCAGACAAAAGAAAGAACAGGAAAACAAGAATATGATCTAATAAAAGAAATACTATTAAGCAGCAAGTATAGAAGCTTGTTTTTCGAAGATTTTTAAAGAAATTAATTCTCTTTTTAAAGATGAGTAATAATAAAATTCTTTCGTTTCTTCTGAAAGATTAGGATTAGCAATCTGTTCTCTCAAATAAGCAATATGCTCTCTGCAATATTTAATCTTTAAACAAATTTTCTCTTTATAAGAAAGGTTTTCTGTGAGAATATAATCTCTAGGAACAGTCCAAATACCACGAATATGAATATAATTTTCAACTTCAGAATTATCAATATTCATAAAGAATTTACCTTTAGATCTTTAAGATCTAGGACACCGTTCAGCACAACGAACCACGAACTGGACTATAATTCAGAGAAGCGAGTGAATGAAGCGATACAAAGTTTGTACACAAACTGGAAAAACTTTTATTTATACTGTATTTAGTACACACTATTCCTCACCAAAATGGCTCGGATACCACTTCTGGCGGAAGCTTTACATAATAAAAGGGGAAAAGACAGCTATGCCCGAAGGCTTTTACAAAGAAATATTTTACAAGATCGGGAGAGGAATAGGCTAGAGGAAGATTACAAAGGTTTAGAGAGAAGGGGGTTCAGTTCAGCGTACTCTCCTTTTTGAATAAATCCTCTTTTTATAAGCCTTGAAATCGGATTTTAACTGCGGACTTCATTCTTGAAAATGAACAGGAACCGCATTATCAACAGTATTTGTGATCTCATAGATGACATCAGAAGAGAGCAACGTCATGGATGACGTCAAACAAAATTATTGCAGCACAATATTTACTGTAGAGTAACACGTCCCTCTCAATCTCCTTCGTTACTCATCCGTTTCGAACGGTTCTCGTGTCCTTGTTACACTTATGGGATGGGTAACAATTGGGGGTGGTCGAAGTCCAAATATCTCTCCGCTCATTTCAAGCGATTTTCTCCCAATGCATCATTTTCAGAGTTTCATGCCTATCAATCTCCTTCATTACTCATCCGTTTCGAAGGGTTCTCGTCTCCTTGTAACACTTATGGGATGGGTATGTTATAAGGGGTGGTCGAAGTCCGAATTTATCTCCGCTCATTTCGAGCGATTTTCTCCCAAGGCATCATTTTCACTATTTCTTGCCTCTCAATCTCCTTCGTTACTCATCCGATTCGAACGGTTCTCGTGTCCTTGTTACACTTATGGGATGGGTAACAATAGGGGGTTGTCGAAGTCCGAATTTATGTCATGTCATTTCGAGCAATTTTCTCCCAAGGCATCGTTTTTCCCATTTCACCACTCCCCAATCTCCTTCGTTATTCATCCGTTTCGTACGGTTCTCGTGTCGTTGTAACACTTATGGGATGGGTAACAATAGGGGGTGGTCGAAGTCCGAATTTATCTCAAGTCATTTCGAGCAATTTTCTCCCAAGGAATCGTTTTTCCCATTTCACCACTCCCCAATCTCCTTCGTTACTCATCCGTTTCGAACAATTCTCATGTCGTTGTAACACTTATAGGATGGATAACAATAGGGGTGGTCGAAGTCCAAATATCACTCCGCTCATTTTGAGCTATTTTCTCCCAAGGCATCATTTTCACTGTTTCATGCCTCTCAATCTCCTTCGTTACTCATCCGTTTCGAACGGTTCTCATCTCCTTGTAACACTTATGGGAAGGGTAACAATAGGGGTGGTCGAAGTCCAAATATCTCTCCGCTCATTTCGAGCGATTTTCTCCCAATGCATCATTTTTACTGTTGCGTGCCTCTCAATCTCCTTCTTTACTCATCCGTTTCGAACGGTTCCCATCTCCTTGTAACACTTATGGGATGGGTATGTTATAAGGGGTGGTCGAAGTCCGAATTTATCTCCGCTCATTTCGAGCGATTTTCTCCCAAGGCATCATTTTCACTATTTCTTGCCTCTCAATCTCCTTCGTTACTCATCCGATTCGAACGGTTCTCGTGTCCTTGTTACACTTATGGGATGGGTAACAATAGGGGGTTGTCGAAGTCCGAATTTATGTCATGTCATTTCGAGCAATTTTCTCCCAAGGCATCGTTTTTCCCATTTCACCACTCCCCAATCTCCTTCGTTATTCATCCGTTTCGAACGGTTCTCGTATTGTTGTAACACTTATGGGATGTGTAACAATAGGGGGTGGCCGAAGTCCGAATTTATCTCAAGTCATTTCGAGCAATTTTCTCTCAAGGAATCGTTTTTCCCATTTCACCACTCCCAAATCTCCTTCGTTACTCATCCATTTCGAATAGTTCTCATGTCGTTGTAACACTTATAGGATGGATAACAATAGGGGTGGTCGATGTCCAAATATCACTCCGCTCATTTCGAGCGATTTTCTCCCAAGGCATCATTTTCACTGTTTCATGCCTCTCAATCTCCTTCGTTACTCATCCGTTTCGAACGGTTCTCGTCTCCTTGTAACACTTATGGGATGGGTATGTTATAAGGGGTGGTCGAAGTCCGAATTTATCTCCGCTCATTTCGAGCGATTTTCTCCCAAGGCATCATTTTCACTGTTTCATGCCTCTCAATCTCCTTCGTTACTCATCCGTTTCGAACGGTTCTCATCTCATTGTAACACTTATGGGATGGGTAACGATAGGGGTGGTCGAAGTCCAAATATCTCTCCGCTCATTTCGAGCGATTTTCTCCCAATGCATCATTTTTACTGTTACATGCCTCTCAATCTCCTTCTTTACTCATCCGTTTCGAACGGTTCCCGTCTCCTTGTAACACTTATGGGATTGGTAACTATAGGGGGTGGTCGAAGTCCAAATATCTCTCCGCTCATTTCGAGCGATTTTCTCCCAATGCATCATTTTCACAGTTTAATGCCTCTCAATCTCCTTCGTTACTCATCCGTTTCGAACTGTTCTCGTGTCCTTGTAACACTTATGGGATGGGTATGTTATAAGGGGTGGTCGAAGTCCGAATTTATCTCCGCTCATTTCGAGCGATTTTCTCCCAAGGCATCATTTTCACTATTTCTTGCCTCTCAATCTCCTTCGTTACTCATCCGATTCGAACGGTTCTCGTGTCCTTGTTACACTTATGGGATGGGTAACAATAGGGGGTTGTCGAAGTCCGAATTTATGTCATGTCATTTCGAGCAATTTTCTCCCAAGGCATCGTTTTTCCCATTTCACCACTCCCCAATCTCCTTCGTTATTCATCCGTTTCGAACGGTTCTCGTATTGTTGTAACACTTATGGGATGTGTAACAATAGGGGGTGGCCGAAGTCCGAATTTATCTCAAGTCATTTCGAGCAATTTTCTCTCAAGGAATCGTTTTTCCCATTTCACCACTCCCAAATCTCCTTCGTTACTCATCCATTTCGAATAGTTCTCATGTCGTTGTAACACTTATAGGATGGATAACAATAGGGGTGGTCGATGTCCAAATATCACTCCGCTCATTTCGAGCGATTTTCTCCCAAGGCATCATTTTCACTGTTTCATGCCTCTTAATCTCCTTCGTTACTCATCCGTTTCGAACGGTTCTCGTCTCCTTGTAACACTTATGGGATGGGTAACAATAGGGGTGGTCGAAGTCCAAATATCTCTCCGCTCATTTTGAGCGATTTTCTCCCAATGCATCATTTTTACTGTTGCATGCCTCTCAATCTCCTTCCTTACTCATCCGTTTCAAACGGTTCCCGTCTCCTTGTAACACTTATGGGATGGGTATGTTATAAGGGGTGGTCGAAGTCCGAATTTATCTCAGCTCATTTCGAGCGATTTTCTCTCAAGGCATCATTTTCACTATTTCTTGTCTCTCAATCTCCTTCGTTACTCATCCGTTTCGAACGGTTGTCGTGTCCTTGTTACACTTATGGGATGGGTAACAATAGGGGGTGGTCGAAGTCCAAATATCTCTCCGCTCATTTCGAGCGATTTTCTCGCAATGCATCATTTTCACAGTTTCATGCCTCTCAATCTCCTTTGTTACTCATCCGTTTCGAAGGGTTCTCGTCTCCTTGTAACACTTATGGGATGGGTATGTTATAAGGGGTGGTCGAAGACCGAATTTATCTCCGCTCATTTCGAGCGATTTTCTCCCAAAGCATCATTTTCACTATTTCTTCCCTCTCAATATCCTTCGTTACTCATCCGTTTCGAACGGTTCTCGTGTCCTTGTTACACTTATGGGATGTGTAACAATAGGGGGTGGTCGAAGTCCAAATATCTCTCCGCTCATTTCGAGCGATTTTCTCCCAATGCATCATTTTCACAGTTTCATGCCTCTCAATCTCCTTCGTTACTCATCCGTTTCGAACAGTTCTCGTCTCCTTGTAACACTTATGGGATGGGTATGTTATAAGGTGTGGTCGAAGTCCGAATTTATCTCGGCTCATTTCGAGCGATTTTCTTCCAAGGCATCATTTTCACTATTTCTTGCCTCTCAATCTCCTTCGTTACTCATCCGTTTCGAACGGTTCTCGTGTCCTTGTTACACTTATGGGATGGGTAACAATACGGGGTGGTCGAAGTCCGAATTTATCTCTGCTCATTTCGAGCGATTTTCTCCCAAGGCATCATTTTCACTATTTCTTGCCTCTCAATCTCCTTCGTTACTCATCTATTTCGAACGGTTCTCGTCTCCTTGCAACACTTATGGGATGGGTAACAATAGGGGGTGGTCGAAGTCCGAATTTATGTCATGTCATTTCGAGCGATTTTCTCCCAAGGCATCGTTTTTCCCATTTCACCACTCCCTAATCTCCTTCGTTACTCATCCGCTTCGAACAGTTCTCATGTCGTTGTAACAGTTATGGGATGGGTAACAATAGGGGGTGGTCGGAGTCTGAATTTCTCACCACTCATTTCGAGCGATTTTCTACCAAGGCATCATTTTCACTGTTTCATGCCTCAGAATCTCCTTTGTTACTCAACCGTTTCGAACGGTTCTCGTCTCCTTGTAACACTTATGGGATGGGTAACAATAGGGGAGTTCGAAGTCCAAATATCTCTCCGCTCATTTCGAGCGATTTTCTCCCAATGCATCATTTTCACAGTTTCATGCCTCTCAATCTCCTTCGTTACTCATCCGTTTCGAACAGTTCTCGTCTCCTTGTAACACTTATGGGATGGTTATGTTATAAGGGGTGGTCGAAGTCCGAATTTATCTCCGCTCATTTCGAGCGATTTTCTTCCAAGGCATCATTTTCACTATTTCTTGCCTCTCAATCTCCTTCGTTACTCATCCGTTTCGAACGGTTCTCATGTCCTTTTTACACTTATGGGATGGGTAACAATAGTGTGTGGTCGAAGTCCGAATTTATCTCTGCTCATTTCGAGCGATTTTCTCCCAAGGCATCATTTTCACTATTTCTTACCTCTCAATCTCCTTCGTTACACATCCATTTCGAACGGTTCTCGTCTCCTTGTAACACTTATGGGATGGGTATGTTATAAGGGGTGGTCGAAGTCCGAATTTATCTCCGGTCATTTCGAGCGATTTTCTCCCAAGGCATCATTTTCACTATTTCTTGCCTCTCAATCTCCTTCGTTACTCATCCGTTTCGAACGGTTCTCGTGTCCTTTTTACACTTATGGGATGGGTAACAATAGGGGGTGGTCGAAGTCCGAATTTATCTCTGCTCATTCCGAGCGATTTTCTCCCAAGGCATCATTTTCACTGTTTCATACCTCTCAATCTCCTTCGTTACTCATCCGTTTCAAATGGTTCTCGTCTCCTTATAACACTTATGGGATGGGTAACAATAGGGGTGGTCGAAGTCCAAATATCTCTCTGCTCATTTCGAGCGATTTTCTCCCAATGCATCATTTTCACTGTTTCATGCCTCTCAATCTCCTTCGTTACTCATCCGTTTCGAACGGTTCTCATCTCCTTGTAACACTTATGGGATGGGTAACAATAGGGGTGGTCGAAGTCCGAATTTATCTCATGTCATTTCTAGCGATTTTCTCCCAAGGCATTGTTTTTCCCATTTCACCACTCCCTAATCTCCTTCGTTACTCATCCGTTTAGAACGGTTCTCGTGTCCTTGTAACACTTATGGGATGGGTAACAATAGGGGGTGGTCGAAGTCCGAATTTATCTCCGCTCATTTCGAGCAATTTTCTCCCAAGGCATCATTTTCACTGTTTCATGCCTCTCAATCTCCTTCGTTACTCAACCGTTTCGAACGGTTCTCGTCTGCTTGTAACACTTATGGGATGGGTAACAATAGGGGAGGTCGAAGTCCAAATATCTCTCCGCTCATTTCGAGCAATTTTCTCCCAATGCATCATTTTCACAGTTTCATGCCTCTCAATCTCCTTCGTTACTCATCCGTTTCGAACAGTTCTCGTCTCCTTGTAACACTTATGGGATGGGTATGTTATAAGGGGTGGTCGAAGTCCGAATTTATCTCCGCTCATTTCGAGCGATTTTCTTCCAAGGCATCATTTTCACTATTTCTTGCCTCTCAATCTCCTTCAATACTCATCCGTTTCGAACGGTTCTCGTGTCCTTGTTACACTTATGGGATGGGTAACAATAGGGGGTTGTCGAAGTCCGAATTTATCTCTGCTCATTTCGAGCGATTTTCTCCCAAGGCATTATTTTCACTATTTCTTGCCTCTCAATCTCCTTCGTTACTCATCCATTTCGAACGGTTCTCGTCTCCTTGTAACACTTATGGGATGGGTATGTTATAAGGGGTGGTCGAAGTCCGAATTTATCTCCGCTCATTTCGAGCGATTTTCTCCCAAGGCATCATTTTCACTATTTCTTGCCTCTCAATCTCCTTCATTACTCATCCGTTTTGAACGGTTCTCGTGTCCTTGATACACTTATGGGATGGGTAACAATAGGGGGTGGTTCTAGTCGGAATTTATCTCTGCTCATTTCGAGCGATTTTCTCCCAAGACATCATTTTCACTGTTTCATACCTCTCAATCTCCTTCGTTACTCATCCGTTTCGAACGGTTCTCGTCTCCTTATAACACTTAAGGGATGGGTAACAATAGGGGTGGTCGAAGTCCAAATATCTCTCCGCTCATTTCGAGCGATTTTCTCCCAATGCATCATTTTCACTGTTTCATGCCTCTCAATCTCCTTCGTTACTCATCCGTTTCGAACGGTTCTCATCTCCTTGTAACACTTATGGGATGGGTAACAATAGGGGGTGGTCGAAGTCCGAATTTTTCTCATGTCATTTCGAGCGATTTTCTCCCAAGGCATCATTTTCACTATTTCTTGCCTCTCAATCTCCTTCGTTACTCATACATTTCGAACGGTTCCCGTGTCTTTGTTACACTTATGGGATGGGTAACAATAGGGGGTGGTCGAAGTCCGAATTTATGTCATGTCATTTCGAGCAATTTTCTCCCAAGGCATCGTTTTCCCCATTTCACCACTCCCTAATATCCTTCGTTACTCATCCGTTTCGAACGGTTCTCGTCTCCTTATAACACTTATGGGATGGATAACAATAGGGGTGGTCGAAGTCCAAATATCTCTCCGCTCATTTCGAGCGATTTTCTCCCAATGCATCATTTTCACTGTTTCATGCTTCTCAATCTCCTTCGTTACTCATCCGTTTCGAACGGTTCTCATCTCCTTGTAATACTTATGGGATGGGTAACAATAGGGGGTGGTCGAAGTCCGAATTTATCTCATGTCATTTCGAGCGATTTTCTCCCAAGGCATCGTTTTTTCCCATTTCACCACTCCCTAATCTCCTTCGTTACTCATCCGTTTCGAACAGTTCTCATGTCGTTGTAACAGTTATGGGATGGGTAACAATAGGGGGTGGTCGAATTCCGAATTTATCTCCGCTCATTTCGAGCGATTTTCTCCCAAGGCATCATTTTCACTATTTCTTACCTCTCAATCTCCTTCGTTACTCATCCGTTTCGAACGGTTCTCGTGTCCTTGTTACACTTATGGGATGGGTAACATTAGGGGGTGCTGGAAGTCCGAATTTATGTCATGTCATTTCGAGCGATTTTCTCCCAAGGCATCGTTTTTCCCATTTCACCACTCCCTAATCTCCTTCGTTATTCATCCGTTTCGAACGGTACTCGTATCGTTGTAACACTTATGGGATGGGTAACAATAGGGGGTGGTCGAAGTCCGAATTTATCTCCGCTCATTTCGAGCGATTTTCCCCCAAGGCATCATTTTCACTGTTTCATGCCTCTCAATCTCCTTCGTTACTCATCTATTTCGAACGGTTCTCGTCTCCTTGCAACACTTATGGGATGGGTAACAATAGGGGGTGGTCGAAGTCCGAATTTATGTCATGTCATTTCGAGCGATTTTCTCCCAAGGCATCGTTTTTTCCCATTTCACCACTCCCTAATCTCCTTCGTTACTCATCCACTTCGAACAGTTCTCATGTCGTTGTAACAGTTATGGGATGGGTAACAATAGGGGGTGGTCGGAGTCTGAATTTCTCACCACTCATTTCGAGCGATTTTCTACCAAGGCATCATTTTCACTGTTTCATGCTTCTCAATCTCCTTTGTTACTCAACCGTTTCGAACGGTTCTCGTCTCCTTGTAACACTTATGGGATGGGTAACAATAGGGGAGGTCGAAGTCCAAATATCTCTCCGCTCATTTCGAGCGATTTTCTCCCAATGCATCATATTCACAGTTTCATGCCTCTCAATCTCCTTCGTTACTCATCCGTTTCGAACAGTTCTCGTCTCCTTGTAACACTTATGGGATGGTTAACAATAGGGTGTGGTCGAAGTCCGAATTTATCTCTGCTCATTTCGAGCGATTTTCTCCCAAGGCATCATTTTCACTATTTCTTACCTCTCAATCTCCTTCGTTACACATCCATTTCGAACGGTTCTCGTCTCCTTGTAACACTTATGGGATGGGTATGTTATAAGGGGTGGTCGAAGTCCGAATTTATCTCCGGTCATTTCGAGCGATTTTCTCCCAAGGCATCATTTTCACTATTTCTTGCCTCTCAATCTCCTTCGTTACTCATCCGTTTCGAACGGTTCTCGTGTCCTTTTTACACTTATGGGATGGGTAACAATAGGGGGTGGTCGAAGTCCGAATTTATCTCTGCTCATTTCGAGCGATTTTCTCCCAAGGCATCATTTTCACTAATTCATACCTCTCAATCTCCTTCGTTACTCGTCCGTTTCGAATGGTTCTCGTCTCCTTATAACACTTATGGGATGGGTAACAATAGGGGTGGTCGAAGTCCAAATATCTCTCTGCTCATTTCGAGCGATTTTCTCCCAATGCATCATTTTCACTGTTTCATGCCTCTCAATCTCCTTCGTTACTCATCCGTTTCGAACGGTTCTCATCTCCTTGTAATACTTATGGGATGGGTAACAATAGGGGGTGGTCGAAGTCCGAATTTATCTCATGTCATTTCGAGCGATTTTCTCCCAAGGCATCGTTTTTCCCATTTCACCACTCCCTAATCTCCTTCGTTACTCATCCGTTTCGAACAGTTCTCATGTCGTTGTAACAGTTATGGGATGGGTAACAATAGGGGGTGGTCGAATTCCGAATTTATCTCCGCTCATTTCGAGCGATTTTCTCCCAAGGCATCATTTTCACTATTTCTTACCTCTCAATCTCCTTCGTTACTCATCCGTTTCGAACGGTTCTCGTGTCCTTGTTACACTTATGGGATGGGTAACATTAGGGGGTGCTGGAAGTCCGAATTTATGTCATGTCATTTCGAGCGATTTTCTCCCAAGGCATCGTTTTTCCCATTTCACCACTCCCTAATCTCCTTCGTTATTCATCCGTTTCGAACGGTACTCGTATCGTTGTAACACTTATGGGATGGGTAACAATAGGGGGTGGTCGAAGTCCGAATTTATCTCCGCTCATTTCGAGCGATTTTCCCCCAAGGCATCATTTTCACTGTTTCATGCCTCTCAATCTCCTTCGTTACTCATCTATTTCGAACGGTTCTCGTCTCCTTGCAACACTTATGGGATGGGTAACAATAGGGGGTGGTCGAAGTCCGAATTTATGTCATGTCATTTCGAGCGATTTTCTCCCAAGGCATCGTTTTTCCCATTTCACCACTCCCTAATCTCCTTCGTTACTCATCCACTTCGAACAGTTCTCATGTCGTTGTAACAGTTATGGGATGGGTAACAATAGGGGGTGGTCGGAGTCTGAATTTCTCACCACTCATTTCGAGCGATTTTCTACCAAGGCATCATTTTCACTGTTTCATGCTTCTCAATCTCCTTTGTTACTCAACCGTTTCGAACGGTTCTCGTCTCCTTGTAACACTTATGGGATGGGTAACAATAGGGGAGGTCGAAGTCCAAATATCTCTCCGCTCATTTCGAGCGATTTTCTCCCAATGCATCATATTCACAGTTTCATGCCTCTCAATCTCCTTCGTTACTCATCCGTTTCGAACAGTTCTCGTCTCCTTGTAACACTTATGGGATGGTTAACAATAGGGTGTGGTCGAAGTCCGAATTTATCTCTGCTCATTTCGAGCGATTTTCTCCCAAGGCATCATTTTCACTATTTCTTACCTCTCAATCTCCTTCGTTACACATCCATTTCGAACGGTTCTCGTCTCCTTGTAACACTTATGGGATGGGTATGTTATAAGGGGTGGTCGAAGTCCGAATTTATCTCCGGTCATTTCGAGCGATTTTCTCCCAAGGCATCATTTTCACTATTTCTTGCCTCTCAATCTCCTTCGTTACTCATCCGTTTCGAACGGTTCTCGTGTCCTTTTTACACTTATGGGATGGGTAACAATAGGGGGTGGTCGAAGTCCGAATTTATCTCTGCTCATTTCGAGCGATTTTCTCCCAAGGCATCATTTTCACTAATTCATACCTCTCAATCTCCTTCGTTACTCGTCCGTTTCGAATGGTTCTCGTCTCCTTATAACACTTATGGGATGGGTAACAATAGGGGTGGTCGAAGTCCAAATATCTCTCTGCTCATTTCGAGCGATTTTCTCCCAATGCATCATTTTCACTGTTTCATGCCTCTCAATCTCCTTCGTTACTCATCCGTTTCGAACAGTTCTCGTCTCCTTGTAACACTTATGGGATGGTTATGTTATAAGGGGTGGTCGAAGTCCGAATTTATCTCCGCTCATTTCGAGCGATTTTCTTCCAAGGCATCATTTTCACTATTTCTTGCCTCTCAATCTCCTTCGTTACTCATCCGTTTCGAACGGTTCTCATGTCCTTGTTACACTTATGGGATGGGTAACAATAGGGTGTGGTCGAAGTCCGAATTTATCTCCGCTCATTTCGAGCGATTTTCTTCCAAGGCATCATTTTCACTATTTCTTGCCTCTCAATCTCCTTCGTTACTCATCCGTTTCGAACGGTTCTCATGTCCTTGTAACACTTATGGGATGGGTAACAATAGGGGTGGTCGAAGTCCGAATTTATCTCATGTCATTTCGAGCGATTTTCTCCCAAGGCATCGTTTTTCCCATTTCACCACTCCCTAATCTCCTTCGTTACTCATCCGTTTAGAACGGTTCTCGTGTCCTTGTAACACTTATGGGATGGGTAACAATAGGGGGTGGTCGAAGTCCGAATTTATCTCCGCTCATTTCGAGCGATTTTCTCCCAAGGCATCATTTTCACTGTTTCATGCCTCTCAATCTCCTTCGTTACTCATCCATTTCGGACGGTTCTCGTCTCCTTGTAACACTTATGGGATAGGTATGTTATAAGGGGTGGTCGAAGTGCGAATTTATCTCCGCTCATTTCGAGCGATTTTCTCCCAAGGCATCATTTTCACTATTTCTTGCCTCTCAATCTCCTTCGTTACTCATACATTTCGGACGGTTCTCGTGTCTTTGTTACACTTATGGGATAGGTAACAATAGGGGGTGGTCGAAGTCCGAATTTATGTCATGTCATTTCTAGCAATTTTCTCCCAAGGCATCGTTTTTCCCATTTCACCACTCCCTAATCTCTTTCGTTATTCATCCGTTTTGAACGGTACTCGTATCGTTGTAACACTTATGGGATGGGTAACAATAGGGGGTGGTCGAAGTCCAAATATCTCTAAGCTCATTTCGAGCGATTTTCTCCCAAGGAATCGTTTTTTCCATTTCACCACTCCCCAATCTCGTTCGTTACTCATCCGTTTCGAATAGTTCTCATGTCGTTGTAACAGTTATGGGATGGGTAACAATAGGGGGTGGTCGAAGTCCGAATTTATCTCCGCTCATTTCGAGCGATTTTCTCCCAAGGCATCATTTTCACTATTTCTTTCCTCTCAATCTCCTTCGTTACTCATCCGTTTCGAACGGTTCTCGTGTCCTTGTTACACTTATGGGATGGGTAACAATAGGGGGTGGTCGATGTCCGAATTTATCTCCGCTCATTTCGAGCGATTTTCTCCCAAGGCATCATGTTCACTATTTCTTGCCTCTCAATCTCCTTCGTTACTCATCCGTTTCGAACGGTTCTCGTGTCCTTGTTACACTTATGGGATGGGTAACAATAGGGGGTGGTCGAAGTCCGAATTTATCTCTGCTCATTTCGAGCGATTTTCTCCCAAGGCATCGTTTTTCCCATTTCACCACTCCCTAATCTCCTTCGTTATTCATCCGTTTCGAACGGTACTCGTATCGTTGTAACACTTATGGGATGAGTAACAATAGGGGGTGGTCGAAGTCCGAATTTATCTCCGCTCATTTCGAGCGATTTTCTTCCAAGGCATCATTTTCACTATTTCTTGCCTCTCAATCTCTTTCGTTACTCATCCGTTTCGAACGGTTCGCGTCTCCTTGTTACACTTATGGGATGGGTAACAATAGGGGGTGGTCGAAGTCCGAATTTATCTCTGCTCATTTCGAGCGATTTTCTCCCAAGGCATCATTTTCACTGTTTCATGCCTCTCAATCTCCTTCGTTACTCATCCATTTTGAACGGTTCTCATCTCCTTATAACATTTATGGGATGGGTAACAATAGGGGTGGTCGAAGTCCAAATATCTCTCCGCTCATTTCGAGCGATTTTCTCCCAATGCATCATTTTCACTGTTTCATGCCTCTCAATCTCCTTCGTTACTCATCCGTTTCGAACGGTTCTCGTCTCCTTGTAACACTTATGGGATGGGTAACAATAGGGGGTGGTCGACGTCCGAATTTATGTCATGTCATTTCGAGCAATTTTCTCCCAAGGCATCGTTTTCCCCATTTCACCACTCCCTAATATCCTTCGTTACTCATCCGTTTCGAACGGTTCTCGTCTCCTTATAACACTTATGGGATGGATAACAATAGGGGTGGTCGAAGTCCAAATATCTCTCCGCTCATTTCGAGCGATTTTCTCCCAATGCATCATTTTCACTGTTTCATGCTTCTCAATCTCCTTCGTTACTCATCCGTTTCGAACGGTTCTCATCTCCTTGTAATACTTATGGGATGGGTAACAATAGGGGGTGGTCGAAGTCCGAATTTATCTCATGTCATTTCGAGCGATTTTCTCCCAAGGCATCGTTTTTCCCATTTCACCACTCCCTAATCTCCTTCGTTACTCATCCGTTTCGAACAGTTCTCATGTCGTTGTAACAGTTATGGGATGGGTAACAATAGGGGGTGGTCGAATTCCGAATTTATCTCCGCTCATTTCGAGCGATTTTCTCCCAAGGCATCATTTTCACTATTTCTTACCTCTCAATCTCCTTCGTTACTCATCCGTTTCGAACGGTTCTCGTGTCCTTGTTACACTTATGGGATGGGTAACATTAGGGGGTGCTGGAAGTCCGAATTTATGTCATGTCATTTCGAGCGATTTTCTCCCAAGGCATCGTTTTTCCCATTTCACCACTCCCTAATCTCCTTCGTTATTCATCCGTTTCGAACGGTACTCGTATCGTTGTAACACTTATGGGATGGGTAACAATAGGGGGTGGTCGAAGTCCGAATTTATCTCCGCTCATTTCGAGCGATTTTCCCCCAAGGCATCATTTTCACTGTTTCATGCCTCTCAATCTCCTTCGTTACTCATCTATTTCGAACGGTTCTCGTCTCCTTGCAACACTTATGGGATGGGTAACAATAGGGGGTGGTCGAAGTCCGAATTTATGTCATGTCATTTCGAGCGATTTTCTCCCAAGGCATCGTTTTTCCCATTTCACCACTCCCTAATCTCCTTCGTTACTCATCCACTTCGAACAGTTCTCATGTCGTTGTAACAGTTATGGGATGGGTAACAATAGGGGGTGGTCGGAGTCTGAATTTCTCACCACTCATTTCGAGCGATTTTCTACCAAGGCATCATTTTCACTGTTTCATGCTTCTCAATCTCCTTTGTTACTCAACCGTTTCGAACGGTTCTCGTCTCCTTGTAACACTTATGGGATGGGTAACAATAGGGGAGGTCGAAGTCCAAATATCTCTCCGCTCATTTCGAGCGATTTTCTCCCAATGCATCATATTCACAGTTTCATGCCTCTCAATCTCCTTCGTTACTCATCCGTTTCGAACAGTTCTCGTCTCCTTGTAACACTTATGGGATGGTTATGTTATAAGGGGTGGTCGAAGTCCGAATTTATCTCCGCTCATTTCGAGCGATTTTCTTCCAAGGCATCATTTTCACTATTTCTTGCCTCTCAATCTCCTTCGTTACTCATCCGTTTCGAACGGTTCTCATGTCCTTGTTACACTTATGGGATGGGTAACAATAGGGTGTGGTCGAAGTCCGAATTTATCTCTGCTCATTTCGAGCGATTTTCTCCCAAGGCATCATTTTCACTATTTCTTACCTCTCAATCTCCTTCGTTACACATCCATTTCGAACGGTTCTCGTCTCCTTGTAACACTTATGGGATGGGTATGTTATAAGGGGTGGTCGAAGTCCGAATTTATCTCCGGTCATTTCGAGCGATTTTCTCCCAAGGCATCATTTTCACTATTTCTTGCCTCTCAATCTCCTTCGTTACTCATCCGTTTCGAACGGTTCTCGTGTCCTTTTTACACTTATGGGATGGGTAACAATAGGGGGTGGTCGAAGTCCGAATTTATCTCTGCTCATTTCGAGCGATTTTCTCCCAAGGCATCATTTTCACTAATTCATACCTCTCAATCTCCTTCGTTACTCGTCCGTTTCGAATGGTTCTCGTCTCCTTATAACACTTATGGGATGGGTAACAATAGGGGTGGTCGAAGTCCAAATATCTCTCTGCTCATTTCGAGCGATTTTCTCCCAATGCATCATTTTCACTGTTTCATGCCTCTCAATCTCCTTCGTTACTCATCCGTTTCGAACAGTTCTCGTCTCCTTGTAACACTTATGGGATGGTTATGTTATAAGGGGTGGTCGAAGTCCGAATTTATCTCCGCTCATTTCGAGCGATTTTCTTCCAAGGCATCATTTTCACTATTTCTTGCCTCTCAATCTCCTTCGTTACTCATCCGTTTCGAACGGTTCTCATGTCCTTGTTACACTTATGGGATGGGTAACAATAGGGTGTGGTCGAAGTCCGAATTTATCTCCGCTCATTTCGAGCGATTTTCTTCCAAGGCATCATTTTCACTATTTCTTGCCTCTCAATCTCCTTCGTTACTCATCCGTTTCGAACGGTTCTCATGTCCTTGTAACACTTATGGGATGGGTAACAATAGGGGTGGTCGAAGTCCGAATTTATCTCATGTCATTTCGAGCGATTTTCTCCCAAGGCATCGTTTTTCCCATTTCACCACTCCCTAATCTCCTTCGTTACTCATCCGTTTAGAACGGTTCTCGTGTCCTTGTAACACTTATGGGATGGGTAACAATAGGGGGTGGTCGAAGTCCGAATTTATCTCCGCTCATTTCGAGCGATTTTCTCCCAAGGCATCATTTTCACTGTTTCATGCCTCTCAATCTCCTTCGTTACTCATCCATTTCGGACGGTTCTCGTCTCCTTGTAACACTTATGGGATAGGTATGTTATAAGGGGTGGTCGAAGTGCGAATTTATCTCCGCTCATTTCGAGCGATTTTCTCCCAAGGCATCATTTTCACTATTTCTTGCCTCTCAATCTCCTTCGTTACTCATACATTTCGGACGGTTCTCGTGTCTTTGTTACACTTATGGGATAGGTAACAATAGGGGGTGGTCGAAGTCCGAATTTATGTCATGTCATTTCTAGCAATTTTCTCCCAAGGTATCGTTTTTCCCATTTCACCACTCCCTAATCTCTTTCGTTATTCATCCGTTTTGAACGGTACTCGTATCGTTGTAACACTTATGGGATGGGTAACAATAGGGGGTGGTCGAAGTCCAAATATCTCTAAGCTCATTTCGAGCGATTTTCTCCCAAGGAATCGTTTTTCCATTTCACCACTCCCCAATCTCGTTCGTTACTCATCCGTTTCGAATAGTTCTCATGTCGTTGTAACAGTTATGGGATGGGTAACAATAGGGGTGGTCGAAGTCCGAATTTATCTCCGCTCATTTCGAGCGATTTTCTCCCAAGGCATCATTTTCACTATTTCTTTCCTCTCAATCTCCTTCGTTACTCATCCGTTTCGAACGGTTCTCGTGTCCTTGTTACACTTATGGGATGGGTAACAATAGGGGGTGGTCGATGTCCGAATTTATCTCCGCTCATTTCGAGCGATTTTCTCCCAAGGCATCATGTTCACTATTTCTTGCCTCTCAATCTCCTTCGTTACTCATCCGTTTCGAACGGTTCTCGTGTCCTTGTTACACTTATGGGATGGGTAACAATAGGGGGTGGTCGAAGTCCGAATTTATCTCTGCTCATTTCGAGCGATTTTCTCCCAAGGCATCGTTTTTCCCATTTCACCACTCCCTAATCTCCTTCGTTATTCATCCGTTTCGAACGGTACTCGTATCGTTGTAACACTTATGGGATGAGTAACAATAGGGGGTGGTCGAAGTCCGAATTTATCTCCGCTCATTTCGAGCGATTTTCTTCCAAGGCATCATTTTCACTATTTCTTGCCTCTCAATCTCTTTCGTTACTCATCCGTTTCGAACGGTTCGCGTCTCCTTGTTACACTTATGGGATGGGTAACAATAGGGGGTGGTCGAAGTCCGAATTTATATCTGCTCATTTCGAGCGATTTTCTCCCAAGGCATCATTTTCACTGTTTCATGCCTCTCAATCTCCTTCGTTACTCATCCATTTTGAACGGTTCTCATCTCCTTATAACATTTATGGGATGGGTAACAATAGGGGTGTCGAAGTCCAAATATCTCTCCGCTCATTTCGAGCGATTTTCTCCCAATGCATCATTTTCACTGTTTCATGCCTCTCAATCTCCTTCGTTACTCATCCGTTTCGAACGGTTCTCGTCTCCTTGTAACACTTATGGGATGGGTAACAATAGGGGGTGGTCGACGTCCGAATTTATGTCATGTCATTTCGAGCAATTTTCTCCCAAGGCATCGTTTTCCCCATTTCACCACTCCCTAATATCCTTCGTTACTCATCCGTTTCGAACGGTTCTCGTCTCCTTATAACACTTATGGGATGGATAACAATAGGGGTGGTCGAAGTCCAAATATCTCTCCGCTCATTTCGAGCGATTTTCTCCCAATGCATCATTTTCACTGTTTCATGCTTCTCAATCTCCTTCGTTACTCATCCGTTTCGAACGGTTCTCATCTCCTTGTAATACTTATGGGATGGGTAACAATAGGGGGTGGTCGAAGTCCGAATTTATCTCATGTCATTTCGAGCGATTTTCTCCCAAGGCATCGTTTTTCCCATTTCACCACTCCCCTAATCTCCTTCGTTACTCATCCGTTTCGAACAGTTCTCATGTCGTTGTAACAGTTATGGGATGGGTAACAATAGGGGGTGGTCGAATTCCGAATTTATCTCCGCTCATTTCGAGCGATTTTCTCCCAAGGCATCATTTTCACTATTCTTACCTCTCAATCTCCTCGTTACTCATCAGTTTCGAACGGTTCTCGTGTCCTTGTTACACTTATGGGATGGGTAACATTAGGGGGTGCTGGAAGTCCGAATTTATGTCATGTCATTTCGAGCGATTTTCTCCCAAGGCATCGTTTTTCCCATTTCACCACTCCCTAATCTCCTTCGTTATTCATCCGTTTCGAACGGTACTCGTATCGTTGTAACACTTATGGGATGGGTAACAATAGGGGGTGGTCGAAGTCCGAATTTATCTCCGCTCATTTCGAGCGATTTTCCCCAAGGCATCATTTCACTGTTTCATGCCTCTCAATCTCCTTCGTTACTCATCTATTTCGAACGGTTCTCGTCTCCTTGCAACACTTATGGATGGGTAACAATAGGGGGTGGTCGAAGTCCGAATTTATGTCATGTCATTTCGAGCGATTTTCTCCCAAGGCATCATTTTTCCCATTTCACCACTCTAATCTCCTTCGTTACTCATCACTTCGAACAGTTCTCATGTCGTTGTAACACTTATGGGATGGGTAACAATAGGGGGTGGTCGGAGTCTGAATTCTCACCCGCTCATTCGAGCGATTTTCTACCAAGGCATCATTTTCACTGTTTCAGCTTTCTCAATCTCCTTGTTACTCAACCGTTTCGAACGGTTCTCGTCTCCTTGTAACACTTATGGGATGGGTAACAATAGGGGAGGTCGAAGTCCAATATTCTCTCCGTCATTTCGAGCGATTTTCTCCCAATGCATCTTCAGTTTCATGCCTCTCAATCTCCTTCGTTACTCATCCGTTTCGAACAGTCTCGTCTCCTTGTAACACTTATGGGATGTTATAAGGGGGTGGTCGAAGTCCGAATTTATCTCCGCTCATTTCGAGCGATTTTCTCCAAGGCATCATTTTCACTATTTCTTGCCTCTCAATCTCCTTCGTTACTCATCCGTTTCGAAACGGTTCTCATGTCCTTGTTACACTTATGGGATGGGTAACAATAGGGTGTGGTCGAAGTCCGAATTTATCTCTGCTCATTTCGAGCGATTTTCTCCCAAGGCATCATTTTCCTATTTCTTACCTCTCAATCTCCTTCGTTACACATCCATTTCGAACGGTTCTCGCTCTCCTTGTAACACTTATGGGAATGGGTATGTTATAAAGGGTGGTCGAAGTCCGAATTTATCTCCGGTCATTTCGAGCGATTTTCTCCCAAGGCATCATTTTCACTATTTCTTGCCTCTCAATCCTCCTTCGTTACTCATCCGTTTCGAACGGTTTCTCGTGTCCTTTTTTACACTTATGGGATGGGTAACAATAGGGGGTGGTCGAAGTCCGAATTATCTCTGCTCATTTCGAGCGATTTTCTCCACAAGGCATCATTTTCACTAATTCATACCTCTCAATCTCCTTCGGTACTCGTCCGTTTTCGAATGGTCTCGTCTCCTTGTAACACTTATGGGCTGGTAACAATAGGGGTGGTCGAAGTCCAAATATCTCTGCTCATTCGAGCGATTTTCTCCCAATGCATCATTTTCACTGTTTCATGCCTCTCAATCTCCTTCGTTACTCATCCGTTTCGAACAGTTCTCGTCTCCTTGTAACACTTATGGGAGGTTATGTTATAAGGGGGTGGTCGAAGTCCGAATTTATCTCCGCTCATTTCGAGCGATTTTCTTCCAAGGCATCATTTTCACTATTTTGCCTCTCAATCTCCTTCGTTACTCATCCGTTTCGAACGGTTCTCATGTCCTTGTTACACTTATGGGATGGGTAACATAGGGTGTGGTCGAAGTCCGAATTTATCTCCGCTCATTTCGAGCGATTTTCTTCCAAGGCATCATTTTCACTTTCTTGCCTCTCAATCTCCTTCGTTACTCATCCGTTTCGAACGGTCTCATGTCCTTGTAACACTTATGGGATGGGTAACAATAGGGGTGGTCGAAGTCCGAATTTATCTCATGTCATTTCGAGCGATTTTCTCCCAAGGCATCGTTTTTCCCATTTCACCACTCCCTAATCTCCTTCGTTACTCATCCGTTTAGAACGGTTCTCGTGTCTTGTAACACTTATGGGATGGGTAACAATAGGGGGTGGTCGAAGTCCGAATTTATCTCCGCTCATTTCGAGCGATTTTCTCCCAAGGCATCATTTTCACTTTTCATGCCTCTCAATCTCCTTCGTTACTCATCCATTTCGGACGGTTCTCGTCCTTGTAACACTTATGGGATAGGTATGTTATAAGGGGTGGTCGAAGTGCGAATTTATCTCCGCTCATTCGAGCGATTTTCTCCCAAGGCATCATTTTCACTATTTCTTGCCTCTCAATCTCCTTCGTTACTCATACATTTCGACGGTTCTCGTGTCTTTGTACACTTATGGATAGGTAACAATAGGGGGTGGTCGAAGTCCGAATTTATGTCATGTCATTTCTAGCATTTTCTCCCAAGGTATCGTTTTTCCCATTTCACCACTCCCTAATCTCTTTCGTTATTCATCCGTTTTGAACGGTACTCGTATCGTTGTACACTTATGGGATGGGTAACAATAGGGGGTGTCGAAGTCCAAATATCTCTAAGCTCATTTCGAGCGATTTTCTCCAAGGAATCGTTTTCCATTTCACCACTCCCCAATCTCGTTCGTTACTCATCCGTTTCGAATAGTTTCTGTCGTGTGTAACAGTTATGGGATGGTAACATAGGGGGTGGTCGAAGTCCGAATTTATCTCCGCTCATTTCGAGCTTTTCTCCCAAGGCATCATTTTCACTATTTCTTTCCTCTCCATCTCCTTCGTTACTCATCCGTTTCGAACGGTTCTCGTGTCCTGTTACACTTATGGGTGGGTAACAATAGGGGGTGGTCGATGTCCGAATTTATCTCCGCTCATTTCGAGCGATTTTCTCCCAAGGCATCATGTTCACTATTTCTTGCCTCTCAATCTCCTTCGTTTACTCAT
>LSBG02000186.1:0-12619 GCA_001642375.2 Mentha longifolia
GACATTGATTTTGTGTGGTAAATGTCTATTTTAGTGTCGCAAGAGTTGATTTGCGTCACTTTGTGCGTCATGAAAAATTGTGTCGCAAAAAGTGATGTAGTATCTTTGGGACACTTTTTTTTCGTAGTGACGCAACAAGAATGACACATTTTGCTTCACTTGGTTATTTGTCGCATAAAATTCACGACACTTAAACACGTCATTTGTTTTAGTGTTGCATATTAGCGACATAAAATGTGACATTATTATAAATGACACATATAATTTGCGACACTCACTTATGACATTTTGAATAAAGTGATGTAATTTTTTGCAACGTATGTGGCGTCATAATTAAAATGTCTCATAGTACTACAACATATAAGTTTTGTCGCAAGAAAAAAAAAATTATGTTGTAAAATATATAACATATTTTGCATCACTTTGTTGTTATGTCATAAACATTGCTTCACTTTTGTGACACGAAATTTATGCGACGTAATTTTTTGTGACACACGTGACGTCACACGTAAAGTGTCGTATATTGTGTGACATAATTTAATATTAAGATGCAGAATATACAACGCAATATGCATCACTTTGTTTTTATGTCAAAAAATTTGCATCACGTTTGTGATATTAGATTGAAATGTCACCTTTCATTTGTGACAATTAAATTAATGACATGATTTTTTTACAACACAATTGAAGTTACAAGCCTAGTGTAGCATAATGTACAACACATATAATCGTCGCAAAATATTGATATCCAGTCGCACGTTTTTGACACAAGAAAATTTAATACTTCTACGCAAAAAAGAAAAAACTAACAATCATCCGACATATGAATGATAAAAAAAATGATCATTCAAATTAAATTTGATGATACCATAATTTGAAGTCATGAGTGTGCAGAATTATTCAAAAATCAAATTAAAAAAATTAAATGTCTAAATATCCAACTAAAAACTACAAATCATGTAAATAAAGTCACTTTGTCTTCCTCTTCTTTGTCTTTGTAACTTTTTTCCTTTGTCCCTGCACATTTAAAAAAATCAATTTTTTTTAGCACATGTTCAACTGTGTGAAAGATTTCAATGAAACATGCAAATTAATAAAACTATATTCCAATATAAAAGCTCGCATTGTATAACTGAATTTAAAATGATCTAATCAAATAATTCCAAATTATGTAAATTGGATTCAATTTACTAACTTGCTACAGAATATCAAACAAATTCAATCAAAATCCTAAAATGCAAAATATGAATATAGCAAGTTAGGTTAACATTAGTTAAAGCAGAAAACAAAATTTCTTGAAACGAGCTCCCTTTCCCTCCATCTCTCTCAAGTTCGATCAAAATCAAATCATAAAACCCAAATAAAAAACCACATAATCATACACAAAATTGCCTAGTGTTTTTACTGTATAATCGGAGTGTAAAAAAGAGAATCTTTCCACACAAAAGCAACGACGACGGGGTTTTTCATCAAAATCACATAAATCGGGCACCATAATTAATTTTTGCCCAAGTTCAAAGTAAATTAATTTGAAAACTAATATCTATTTTAATACCTGGACATGTTCATCATCCAAAAGAATTTCTGCCTCCGCATCATTGGAGTTGTTCATCTCTTCTCGCATCTAATAAAAGCGATCAAAGATAATATAATAAATATATTAGAATATATTATACATTGAAATACTGATAGAAGTGTAATTGTTACCTTTGGAGTATCGGTAGCTTCACTTGGGTTCTCTGAGTTTAAGAATCTATGAGATGATGTCCCAGTATTGAAAGCTAGTACCCGTTGAGAATTCAAAGACATGGGTTCCTTGTAATTAATTAAGTTGGAAACATGAGATATAGAATACGTAATGGAAGTAAATGAAGTAAACAATGTTGACTTACCTTAAGATTATGACCCTCTAATGCAAGAAGTCGACTCTGAAGCATCTCCATAGTTGAATCATAGTTGTTTTTTAATTTGGATATTTCATCTTCGAAACCTTTTCGAATACTTGCCACTATGTCAGTAGATTTATCCTGAACAGCTCGATCAAACTCTTCTTGTGTGGTGAAAGCCACTTCCTTGTTTTTTGAAACCACTATGCTACTGCGCAAACATCCCGGTGCATCATTCCCAATTATTTCATCATAGATCTTGTCATTAGCATTGATATCATCCCGCAGATTTTCAGGCAATTTATCTTTCAACTCTTGTAAACGAGCCTAATTAAACAACACAAAATGACAGATAAATACAAAAATACAAAAGTGATATCAGTACACAATGTTTTTTTTTCAGATCCTATACATTGAAAAAAAAATTGGAATCAATAATGCAGGGGTGAGTATTTTGAAACATGTCAATTTGATTGAAAAAAAGAATTCCGAAATCTTTTGAACACCTATACTAATAGTAATATACCAGCAATTCGATCATAGATAGAGAAACAGTTTACGTTTAAGAAGCCGTATATTTTATCACCTTACAAAATTAAAGTGGACTTACAATTTTGTCTTTGGTATTCTCATCAGCAGGTTTTCCATTTTTTCCCTTCCTTGTATAGACAAACAAATCTAGTTTTGATGGTTCTTTACCATACTCTTGGCGGTACTATAAATGAAAAGATAAAAGCATGTTATAACAGTATGATGCATAGATGAAAATACATGAAGTTCACAAATTGCTTGATGTATATTACTTCTTCTATAGCGTTAGCCATATCCTTTCGTCCCAATCTAGCTGGAAGTTTGACTTGCTGCCGACTTTTTTATTAGCCTTACTCAGTTTCTGTATGTAAACCAAAAAACATAAGTTACAAGGTAAGTTTATAATAAAAAAAAATGATATCTGAAATTTAATAATTAAGTATCTATAACGACCTTTGAATTCTTTGAGCTCCAATATTTTACCAACACAGGCCATTGTTTAGCTTCCACCCTTGGTGGACATTTTGTGAGAGCTTCACTGTCAAGTGACTCATATCTATGTGGTGTATAATATTTTCTTTTCAATCTATTCTTCCAATCCTTCCACAACTTTCCAAGTTTTTGCATACAATTCTTCTTGTAAGTATCAGGCAAGTTTGTATTTTCCTACAACCAAAACATAAACGTATATAATTGAAATATGTATGGCCTAATGAAATTTATAAGAAACAACATACCCACTAAGATGCTAATTAATAAAGTGTCATAAATTTAAGATGAATTATAGTATATCATAAAAGTGAAATATAAAGTGATGAATGTACCTTCACTTCCTTCCAGACTAAATCTTTTTGTATAGTCAAGACTGCCCTCCAGTCTGTATAAGTAAGGGGTAACTTATTTCCGTCTTTTGCCAAGATTCCCAACTGAGATGAAAAGGAAACTGCATTGCTCCCTATGACTTGGTTATCCTTACTTAGTTTCAACAGCATAACCTTTCCTGTACCCCATTCAAAACCTATCTTCGCATGTCCCCTTCCAACTACAATCTCTATTATATTATTTGAAAACATAGTCAGAAAGTGTATAGCATGTGATAAAAAAACCCAAATTTTAATTATGTACTTACCTTGATCATTCGTAGCTTCATCACTATTTTGTGTCTCGTCGTGATCACTTTCGCCAGATGGAGATATATGAGAGTCCGAATTCATTGAATCGTCTTCAGAGTCACCATCGTTAGCTTGATTTGGTGTCTCTGGAACAATGGTCTCATCCATTGATCCTATCGGACGTCGAGCTTTCTTCAATACCGGTGCCATGTGTAGCTGTAGAATAACAAGGAAACGTATTAATTTAAATATATACCTTTTGGAAGGATCAAAGTATTTAGAATTCATGAAATTCCTTAAGATATTGAAATTGCTAATAACATCAGAAGAACACTTAGATCCAGCAATAGTTGGAACTTACAAACATTTTCTTGCATATTACCATACCACATATCCACAAAAAAGAACAACAATGAACAAGAACTAAATTCTCACATACAGATAGCATAAAATTGACATATGATGTGATCTCATTTATGAAGGAATATAAATTGGCTATCAATTTCATAAATTGAATTCAGTATGCACAACTCCATCAATTGAGGAGTACATATGAAATTGAAGTACTAATACGAAAAGTATCACATTACTTCTAATTAATCTAAACAACTCCACAAATAATTGAATCTACCCGATTAAACTTGCGACCTATCATATGATATTGTGAGAGTTTGTGAACTTATACAATAATACCACAAACTTTTAGGTTTAATGAACACAAGGAAACATATAAAAACGAATCAAATTATATTGAATTCTTCATACCTCTGTTCAAATACGAGGCGTCTGCAATTTCGTGCGTGAATGAATTCTCAAAGTGAAAAGCTGTGATTGAAAACTGAGAAGGTTTTCTATCCTTAACATATAAATTTTTTTTGGTATGTGCGGGATCCGTTCCTGATTATTAGGGATGCACATCGTGGGTGGCGGCGGGTGAATAAGAGCGGGAGTTCTTAATTTGGGGATTTTCTTGGAGGCGCCAATCTGCGAAAGAAAAGTGATCCTCTGTGTAGAATGTTGATGTTGCTTGAAATCTCCGCTAACATTATATAGGAGGTTAATTAATTATATTAAAAAAACTAACAGTACTTTATATTTAATGGTAGTGTAGTGTAGTGGTGGAAGGCTAGTATTTTTCATTTATGTGGCATGAGTTCGAAATTGGCATACACCAACACATTTTTTTATTTTTTTTATTTTAAAGAAATTAGTGGTTTTTCTAGATCATCAAAAATTAAATATTTCACACCCTTTAATAAAAATATATATATATATACATATATTTATTTATTTATTTTAATCAATTGAGATGTGTAAACTTCATTAGTATTTAAATCAAGATATAAACTTCAATATTTGAAGCAAGTAATAAACTTCAACACTAAGTAATTAATCAAAAAAAATTGGGTTATCGGGTTAACCTGCCAACTTGTCGGGCCAGCCCTATCGGGTTGTCGATCTATTCGGTTTGGCCTGTTTGGATGAAAAAAAATCGAACAAGAAATATTCGACCCTAACCCGCCTTTGCTCGGGTTACTCAAGCGAATCCACAAGTGTCAGGCTAAATTGACATCCCAAGTTATATCAAAAATTTCGTTATACCATGTTTATATAACATTTCATATTGAAAAATTATTATCGAAAATTATATGTTCGACAATATAAACAATGTCAAAATGTTATATTGGCATGTCAATAATTAAATTGTAATACAAGGTAGCTAAAACTACTGATTTATTAGTTGGAGAGGTAGCTTCGTTATCTTAATTGTTACTCCATATTACTTAGTTCAATATAAATTATTTACTCCTTCCGTTTCACTTATACATAGAATTTTTTTTGTGGCACGAAAATTAAGACATGAGTGATTAATAGTAGTTTAAAGATGTGTGTATAGATTATATGTTTTTTTATTCATTTATATTTTATTTATATTATTTTAATTTGAATAAATATTTTCAAATTCAGAAATATATTTTTTTAGTTTCTTAACTGAGCTGAGAATTTTATATTATTCTTGGTATTATCTCTATACGAATGTGACATACCAAAAAGGAAAAATATCTGTATATAAGTAGAAACTGGAACAAAGGAAGTATTTTATTTTAGCATATGGTTTAGACAGTAGAGCATCATTAACTTAACTTAACTTGCACAAATAATTAATTACAATTAGATTTTTTTCCACTAACTAAAAATGCAATAAATATCAAAATTTTACGGTATTGGTATGCAACGTTATACCACGATATAAAAATTTATGCATTATCTTACTATAGTTTTAAGTCCAGTATTATACACTCAATTTTATTTCAAAAAATAATATTTTTTAGTAATATTTTTTTAAAAAATTGTTAAATATTCTTTTTGGGATATCGAGCCATCTATAATTCAATTACAAATATTATAATGCAAAATAATATGATTGTCATAGTTGTAAGCTATATCACATTATACTAATAAAATAATATATATATACACACAAAAACACGTTTGCTTATATAATTCTTTAGTATTATTTTTGTATAAGAAAGAAGAAAGAGACGAAGAGAAACAAGAAGAAGATGAAACAACTACGGTGGTATTGCGTTCAACATTAATCCCTTTCCCCGTTATTTTTAACTACTATCTACAAATCTATTCCCAATTCCCAAATCGATCATCTCCTACACTTCCCCAATTTGATTACACAAATAATTTCATTAACCAGCGACACAAAGCTTCTCGACGACACACCCGGGGTGAGTTATTTTCTATCGTTGATTGATTTCCCTTTTGTTGATGTTGGTGCCCAATTCGAGTACACTATTTGATTTTAAAATTTGTTTATGATCCTGCAATATGATAAGTATGTATTTTGCCTTTATTTTGCCTTGTAGCTGTAATAGTAGTGACATTTTTAGGAAAAACATATGCTTTTCCCGTGATTTTGCTCAGTTAGTTTCCTTGTAGATCTTTTAGTAATATACAATATGAATGAGGTTGATCCATGATTTTAAAATTTATTTACACTTAATTAAATTGTGATTTGTTGCTAAGCTGTATATATTTTTACACAGATGGATAAATCATGGATTTCTATAGAAGACCGATTGACCAATGATGCTTTTAAGCATGGGTTGGAGAACTTTCTTGACTTTGCATACACAAACAAGACATTAGAGACTAAGATAAAGTGTCCGTGCACGAAATGTAGAAATTCTAGATTACATTCAAGGGATGATGTGTACTATCACATTATGGCTCATGGTTTTCTTCAAGGTTACACCAACTGGGTGTATCAAGGTGAAGAACCATTTTACCTTCAGAAAAATACAGTAAATGCAACACGTCAAAGAAAGGAACACGATGATATGCAAGGGATGATACGTGATGGATTACTATCATCATATCACCATGGTGAGTACCATGAAATTCCTAGTGGCTTGGGCACTGATTCTAACTTTGATGAAGCTCCTAGAGATGAAACTGAAGACCCCCAGAATAATTTTGATGAGCATACTGATGCATTTTTTAAACTCTTGAAGCATGCAGAGAGTGAGTTGTTTCCTGGGTGCAAAACCTTTACTACACTGTCCTTTATAGTGCGCTTGTTGCATGTCAAATCTCTTTGTCGGTGGAGCAACAATTCCTTCACAATGTTGATGGAAGTCTTGAAAGAGTTATTTCAAGATAATGAGTTGTTTCCTAACTCTTATAGAGAAGCCTTTAACATAGTTAAAAAATTGGGGCTTGAGTATAAAAAGATACATGCATGTCGTAACGATTGCATGTTGTTTTGGAAAGATGCTGAAAATGACGAAGCTTGTCGGCATTGCAACACTCCTAGGTACAAAACATTTGAGGTGGAAGAAGATGGTGTGACTAGAAGGGAAAATAAAATTCCAGCTAAAATTGTTCGTTATTTTCCTTTAAAACCAAGGCTCCAGAGACTATTTATGTCTTCAAAGACATCTCATTTGATGAGATGGCATGCAGAAGAACGCGTAAATAATGGGAAACTTCGGCATCCTGCAGATTCTCAAGTGTGGAAAGCATTTGATGAGAAGTATCCGGAATTTGCTGCTGATTGCCGTAATGTTAGGCTTGGACTAGCTGCCGATGGTTTTAATCCTTTTAAGTCAATGAGCATTTCTCATAGTACATGGCCTATTCTCATACCTTATAATTTACCTCCTAGGATGTGTATGAAACAAACGTCGATTTTTCTGTCTACACTAATTGATGGTCCTCGAGCTCCGGGGAATGATATCGACGTGTATTTGCAACCATTAGTCGATGAACTTCAAGAGTTATGGGATATTGGGGTTCGTACATATGATGCTACTGCCAAATCTATGTTCCAATTACGTGCTGCATTATTTTGGACTATTAATGACTTCCCAGCTTATGCCATTATGTCGGGTTGGAGTACAAAAGGCGCATATGCATGCCCTTGCTGCAACAAAAACAATCAATCTCGTTGGCTAAAAAATGGGAAGAAGCATTGTTACATAGGCCACCGTCGGTTTCTTCCTAGTGGACATTATCATCGTAGAGATAGAAATAATTTTGATGGGACTGTGGATAATGGTGAAAAGCCAATACGGTTGACAGGTTCGGAGATATTACAGCAGTTAGATGGCATGGAGAATAAGTTTGGGAAGTATGATGTCCAAAAAGTGGGAAAGAAAAGAAAGAAGGAAGATCTTAATGCTGAGACTTCGCGATGTAGATACAATTGGAAGAAGTTGAGCATATTCTTTCAATTGCCATATTGGAAATACAATCTTCTTTCCCATAATCTTGACATTATGCACATAGAGAAAAATGTCTTGGAGAATATCGTATGGACTTTACTTGGTGTTGGCACAAAAACAAAAGACAATCTCAATTCTAGATTGGATCTTAGAGAAATGAGCATACGGAAGTCACTTCATCCTCAAAATGAAGGTGATAAGATTCGTCTACAACCTGCGTGTTTCACACTGAGTAAAAAAGATAAAGATATTTTCTTAAGGGTCTTGAAGAATGTAAAGGTACCGGATGGGTATGCATCAAATATCTCAAAATGTGTGAACTTAGCAGAACGGAACATATTTGGTCTCAAAAGTCATGATTGTCATATCCTAATGCAACAGTTGCTACCAGTATGTTTAAGAGGATTGGTTCCCAAACATGTCTTCAAAGCTATAAATGACTTATGTGATGTTTTCAAGCAGTTGTATTCAAAAGTCCACACTTTAGCTGATTTTGAAGCTTTAGAGGAACGAGTTGCATTGGTTATATGTGAATTAGAGAAGATTTTTCCACCTTCTTTTTTTGATGTTATGGAGCATTTACCAATTCATTTGCCTGAAGAAGCTAAACTAGCCGGACCAGTTCAATTCCGTTCGATGTACCCCATTGAGAGGTACTATGAATGTAATATTTTTTTTTTATGAAATTCTTATTATTAGCTTAGTAGATGAGTTAATTATTTTTCACAATTTAGGTATTTGTGCACATTAAAAAATTATGTTCGTAATCGAAGTCGTCCAGAAGGGTCTATAGCTGAGGGATATCTTGCTGAAGAGTGCATGACCTTTTGTTCAATGTATCTAAATGATTTTGAGTCCAAGTTGAATAGACAGAAAAGAAATGATGAAGATGAAGAACATCATATAGGAAGTGAAGATACTTTTATGTTGGGCGACATTGAATGGACTCAAGCACATAGATATGTGCTTAATAACTTGTCCATTGTTGACAGTTTTAAAAGGTATGTACGCTAATTTTGCATTTCATTACTCCTTGTAATAAATTTTATTGTTAAATTAACATGATCTTAATATTCAAGGAAACATTTGCGTGAGCTTCAAAGAAAAAATCGGCAAATGTTAAGTTATGAAAGGCAAAAAGTTCATACCGAAACGTTTCACGATTGGTTCAAAGCACATGTAAGTTCATGAATTATTACCCCAAGAATATATCGTATGTTTTTATTTATTGTATATAATCCCATATATAGGTGCACTAATATTTTTATTAAAACATACAGGTACATAATCTGATTGAAGCAAGTAGTAGTACTGGAGTAGACCAAGATATCATACACTTAGCCGCCGGACCAAGCAAATGGGCTCGACGCTATACCGGGTATGTTGTGAATGGATTCCGTTTTCACACTAAGAATAGGGAGACGCGAAGAACAACTCAAAATAGTGGAGTCTTCTTAACTGCGGCAACGAATAGTTTCTCCAGTAGTAAGGACAAAAATCCAATATTGGGAGACGTATCATTTTATGGAGTTTTGCAAGATATAGTAGAAGTGAGATATACCAATGCATTGAAATTTGTGTTATTCAAGTGCGATTGGATAGACTACAATGTAGGATTGAAGCGTGATGGTAACTTTACTCTGGTGAATTTTAATCACTTGCTATATAGAGATAACAGAAAAATTGATGAGCCATTCATTCTAGCATCTCAAGCCCAGCAAGCTTGGTATGTTAAACACGAAGTTGATCCTGATTGGCAAATAGCTATGAAGATGACACCTCGGGCTGTATTCAATGTTGATCCAGATGTTGTTGAATTTGAGAGCATTGAAGATGATCATTTTTGTGATCGAGAAGATGATACAAATATCAACAAGGAAAATATATCATGGACTCGTCCTGATGTAGACAGTGTGACAGTCTCGAGAATAGACAATCTCCTTGATGAACGTCATAATGATGATTCGGATAATGAAGATACGACTCTAGAGGATGAGAATGATGGGGAAGAAGGATTTACTGATGAAAATTCAGACTCTAGTGATGATGATGATGACTTTTTTGAAGATCAAAGTTCGTTGAACAATAATGGAGACGATTAGGAAACTGGTAATTATCAAATGCATTTACCTATAATTTGTTAATTATCAAATGCATTTAATTATAGTTTATTCAATTGACATTTTTCATTATTTTCTAATTAATTTATTGTTATAATTTATGCCTTTTACGTGTTTGTATAAATGTCTGTATGAAAATCTAAGTATAAGAAGTAGGTATGTGTTGTGTGCGTTTGGACTAGAGTGGAAGGGAATGGAGAAGTACGGAATTTAGCAGTGAAGTTATTGATTGATTCTTAAACTTGTTTCATTTTTTCCGTCAACCCTTAAAGGAAGGAAAAAGTAGTAGGTTTTGACTTTGCTTCTTCTTTTGTCAAAGTTGCAGACATTGTTTGTTTAGTTGGCTAAGGTTTCATATGTATATAAAAAGTGGAAGTTATAATATCATGTTTAATTTAGGATGCCCTAAATCTAGAGTTTGGTTATCTACTAGCTTAGTTGTTTAGTTTAATAATATATACTTCTTAAGCTTAATACAACACCATTACGACCCACATTAAGGAAATAAAAATGAGCAGCCCTGGACTCCATTTGCTTCTCTATTAACCAAATGTGACGAGGTTTGTTAGCTAAAGTTTCAGAATTTATTCTATTAGGTTCAGTTTTCCAAGGTAGAGATTAGGAGACAGATTGTGTTCTAGCAGCACACTTTTATTAAGATTTTGGAAAATTATATCAGTACGACTGTTTATATGTGCTTAAGTACAATAGTAATTGGGATTGCTAGTAAGGGTATGGTTGTTAAATTACGATTAGAAGATTTATTAAATTATTTTACTGATCGTAGTATATTATACTTGAATAGGTGCCGTCAACTAGGATCCTTGTCTACAACCCGTTTTCTCATATTACTTGTGCTCTACTCCGAGGTGGGTAAACTATTTTCAAGTAAATTGTTTTCAAAATGCATGCAACGTGGATTTGAGAAAGAAATTATATTTTTTATAAAATGTTTTATGTCCAACATGTTTTATCGATTTGGATTGTGATACGTATGATGAGAATGAATGAATGATTGCATATAACTATATGCCTAGTCCTGTGCACAGTTTACTGTTTATGACGACCTTGACGTGAAGAGTCTCGTGTGTCTAAATCAAGAATGATGAATGATGAATGAATGATCGTGTTTCACTTTCCTGCGATAATTATATGTTCGGACAAAATGAAAAGGATCCACTTCCCTAACCACTGAGTGCAATTTTTGTGTACTTACCCCATATTTTCAAAATGTTTTCAGGTCAGTGAGCGGAGTTGGAGCAACGTGGAGGAAGTGGAGGGTAGTGAGCGGAGTTGGAGCAACGTGGAGGAAGTGGAGGGTTTAGGATTTATTTTCAAATTTTATTGGTGAACTTTAAGTATTTATTTTTCTAATTGAAGTACTTTTATTAGTTATTTCTATAGAGCTATTTTATTTCAATAAAAAATAAAAATAAAGAATACTGGAGCAGGGATGAAATTATGCTTTATTTGGAGATTACTTTTCTGATTTCCTTCGTGAGATGTTATTGGGTAATGGAAACCTGTTTTCTTTGATTGTTTTCGGTTCTTATTTTAAGAATATGGGTACAGAAGCATGATATTTATTTCTCTTAATCAAACTTGGTTATTTATATATGGTCAGTAGGTAAAATTGGTTTTACTCATATTTTTTTAAAAAAATAATAAATAAAGACTTCCGCTTTATATTTGTTTAAGAAATGGTATTTTAAATTTGATCTTTAGGGTGTTACAGGTAGATATGAAGCTCCATATGGTACAAAGGTTGTGAGAAATAAAGGCAAGGAAGGGTCCGTCGATTATACTCGTAGTAATTTATAAGTGTTGAGTAATTTATAAGTGTTGTCAAGTTGAGGGAAAAAAAAATGTTGGAAAGAGATTACTCCTCTCTCTCCCCCTATGTCTTTGTATCTACATTAAATGCAATAATATTTTTGTAAATTTATGACATTTTATTAAAGTGTCGCAACAAAACTTGTCATAATTTAAAGATCTAAAAGTAAGTGTCGCATCTATGACGCAATTTCGTGACACAAAAAATAAATGATCCATAAATGCCACAAATATATGCAACACTATTGTAAAAGTGTTAAAAAATAATTACATTATACTGAGGTGTCACAAATAAATTATCGCAATTTGACGACATAAATACAAGTGTCGCATATGTGTCATAAAATCGTGAATAAAATAATATGACATAAATGTCACAATTTTATGACATAAATGCA
>LSBG02000189.1:0-11798 GCA_001642375.2 Mentha longifolia
TTTAAAAACTGTGTTGAAAACGGTTAGCCAATCTTTCCACCAAACTTCCGCACGCATGTTAGTGTTGCAAGCTCAGCAGTTTACTGATTGAGCTGGAAAAACTAAACTGCTCTGATAAACTGAAGTGACGACTTAGTAAGATCAAATTGTTTTGAAAAATCAAAACTGTTGGCTAATTGGTGTATTCCCCCCCCCCTTACACCAATGACTACTTATTGGGGCCTACAAGTGGTATCAGAGCGGTGGTTTTTTTGACCACTGCTTCTGCATACTAGAAGTTTTTTGTATTTTCGTGTCAAATTGAACTAGATCTCTAGAATTGTGTTTGTGCATACATACATAAACTATCACTATGGAAGCTTCACTTCTCCGCGTCTACGAAGATTTCTCTGTGCAGGGATATGAAGACTGGAGCTTTCGAATAAAGATGTGCCTCCAAGCTCATCATGTGCTGATGTGGGATGTCATCGAGAATGGTCCAACATCAATCTACAAACCCTACGATACTGATGTTTCTGGAGAAAAAGGTTCCGAAGCAACGTATGTGCCAAAGATCAAAGATCCCAGAAAATACACAACCGAAGAAAGAAAGGAAGCTGGACTTGACAGCTTTGCAAAAGGGCTGATCTCTAGCACAGTTAAGGGAGTCCACCTGGCCAAGATAAGAAATCTTGGAACTGCAAAGGAAATGTGGGACACCTTAAAAGCCATAAGCCTTGGATCAACAGAAATGCTGGAAAACAAGCTGTCAGTGGCATGCAGTAAATTTGAAGAATTCAAAATGCAGCTAATGGAGACCATTGACCAGCTTAAGAACAGATTCACAATGATCACTTTGGAGATCGCAGCTCTCAAGAAAGATAAATACACACAGCGCGAACTCAACCTCAAAGTTATCCAATCTCTCCCAGCAAGCTGGCATGTGTACAGTGTCATGCACCGTGGCAGGTCGGATATCAGCAACCTATCAACCGAGCAACTGTTTGATCTACTCATCGAGAATGAGTTTGAAATGATCAGACTTCACGGGTCAGAACAAGTGTCTTCAAGTAAGAAGACCGAGCCCGAAAAGAAGGAAAAGGATGCTGCATTCAAAGCTGCATCAATTATAGAAGAAAGAGCAATCCCAAAGGATTTATGCTCCAAAATGGAGAAATTGTTGAAAGATTATGCACTCATGGCTAGGAGAAATGAAAAGCTTGAAAAACGTTTCAACAAATTCCGTAAATATCACAAGGATTTCAAGAGAAATCAAACCACCTCTTCTTCCAACAAGAAAGGTGAAGGTATATCAAAACCCTCTAAATTCAATTCTTCTAACACTCCCGTGGGTGGCTGTTTTGAATGTGGCAGACCAGATCACTATAAGTCAGACTGCCCAGACTTATCAAAGGTTGAACGCGAAGAGCTCCGTGCAAAAAGAGATCAAAAGCTTAAGGAGCAGCGCAACGCCATGATCGCAGCTGAGGAAGAGGCCAAAGCAATTGCCACATTATCAGACTCAACCTCCTCCGACGAAGATGATGATGAATTGGATGAGGAGGAATGTCGCTTAGCTGACGAGGAACTTGAATATGAGGAATGCTACATGGGAAAAGACCTCGATCTTGCTCAACACAAGGTTGATACTGAAACCTTATTTTCATATTCAACTAACTCCGAACATGCAGGTATTGAAATACATGAAATGCCAACGTATGAAGAGTTTCAACAACAGCTTGATGACTACAAGAAGCTCTCGAAATATTTAAATAAGTAGTCAAAGAAGGATCCAAGCTGGAGGATGAAAATATGAAACTCAAAGCTGCCATCAATGAAGACTGTCACTCTCTATGATGAAGCAAAAGAAAAGGAAATAGAGACCCTAAAAGTCCAAATGGGTCAATCAGCCTTAAGGGAAGAAAACCTTAAAGAAATGCTCACTGAAAAGGATAGTGAGATCAACAACTTGAATGGCAAACTGGTAGATCTTTCAAAGGAGCATGAGAAGCTATTGCAGAAAGAGCTCAAGCTTCAACAAGTCTTGATGAAAATGAACAAAAATGGTGAAAAGCTTGAAGCCCTGCAAGCTGCCCAGTGACCTGCTCAGATAAAGTTTGGCATTGGATTCCATGGTCAAACCAGCGGAGCCAAAGAAAATGAGAAGGTCATGTTCGAGAAAGAAAAAGGATTGGCTGAAAGCAAAGCTCATCACACTCTACCAGACAAGCAGCTCAAACTGAAAAATCCAGCCCGGCAACCACAAGCAATCCTGGTGAAAGAGCATGGAAAGCCTGCTATCAAGAAACAGCTGCCAAGGCCGTCAGTTGAACAGCAAAAGGTTGAGCAACCTAGAAATTGTATGGTCAAACAACTTATCAAAAGGAAAGCCTACCTGCTCTAAGAATGGTGTAAACTGCTAGCAAAAGAAATGCAGTCTCTCAACCAAGAATCATTCAAACTGCTCAACCACAACCAAACATTTACCATGAGCAGTGGCCAAATCAACAAACACTTGACAATGAAGGTTATTGGTACGACCATCATTGGTACCAATATCCTGAGCTGTCAAGTAGGCATTATCAATTTCCACATGGAAGTGGATTTGGAAATGATAGCTGCAGATGTGGATACATGGAGCAGTACTATCAAAATGATCATTATCAACCTGCTCATTACCAACAACAGTCTGCATACTCTAATGAAACCTTCTACTCAACAAATAAGCAACGGACCAAGCCACGAGTCAACAGAAGGAGTTCCCAAAAGAAGAAGCTTGGAAACCAAGCTGCTAAAACTCAACCTGCTAACAAAGCACCCAAATTCATATGGGTTGCTAAAACTGTCTAATTACAGGATGGAAAAACTCAAAGGAGAAAGCGAGCAGCTCGCGGCGCGGTCTGGATCATTGACAGTGGATGCACAAAACACATGACCTGCGACAAAAGCATGCTTACAAACTTCATTGAATGTGACGGACCTCTAGTCACTTTTGGAGGAGACTCTAAAGGGAAAACAAGAGGTTACGGTAATCTAGTTGTTGGTAAAACAACAATATCTAACGTCACATATGTTGAAGGTTTAAATCATAATCTCTTTTCAGTAAGCCAGTTCTGCTCTACTGGAAAAAGAGTAGAATTTTCTGCTAACATATGTGCTATAAAGAACAAGGAAGGAAAAGAAATTCTTCTTACCGGTATTTTGCAGGATAACTTGTACATAGTACAATGGTCAGATGAGAAAGAAACCTGTCTGGTCACCAAATCTGCACCTGAAGTTAGCTGGCTATGGCATAAGAGACTGTGTCACTTAAACTTCAAAGCCATCAACAAGCTTGCTCGCAAGAAGCTCGCAGATGACCTTCCAGATCAAGTCTACTACAAAGATCATGTTTGTGAAGCCTGTCAAGCTGGAAAGCAGACCAAATCGTCATTTCCAAGCATTGCAGCTCACAACACAAGTAGAATCTTGGAATTACTCCACCTGGATTTATTTGGTCCAGTAACTCCTAGAAGCATTAATGGTAAAAAAGTATACTCTCGTTATTGTTGATGATTACTCACGATATACTTGGGTTATTTTCTTACATAAAAAGAAGGAGACACTAGTAGAGCTACCTGCGCTGCTCACCAGACTGTCAAACATGAAAAACAAAAGTGTGATCTCAATTAGATCCGATCGTGGAACAGAATTTCTTAATCATATGATTGAGTCCTACTGTACTAGAAATGGAATTACACATCAAACTTTAGCAGCTCGCACACCTCAACAGAATGGTGTTGTTGAACGACGCAACAGGTCTCTAAAGGAAGCAGCTCGCACAATGCTGAATGAAACCAATCTTCCCAAGAAGTTCTGGGCGGAAGCAATCAACACAGCTTGCTACACTCAGAACAGATCAGTCATTCATAAACGACATGGAAAAACTCCATACGAGCTGTGGAAAGATAAGAAACCTCGATTCAAATATCTTAAATCTTTTGGTTGCGTGTGTTACATTCATAATAATGGGAAATCACAGTTAAAAACATTTGATAGCAAAGCAGATCCAGGAATATTTGTAGGATATTCAGAGATCAGCAAAGCCTTCAAAGTTTTTAACAAGAAGACTCAGATTGTGGAAGTAACACCACATGTTGTTTTTGATGAATCTATCTGTGAGTACAGGGAGACTCAACCTGAAGAAAGTACAGGTGCGAATCAAGATCAAGCAGGCTCCAACACGCAGTTTCGAGATGAAATACTTATATGGAGTCCAACCGACTTGGAAGAAGAAGAAAGTCAGCCTGTACAAAATTCCAATCCACAAAATCCACCCATTCAGCAAGGGGAACAAACCAAGGGGGAACCGAAGCTCCTCCAACCAGCTCCTCTTTAACTGATCCAGAAACTCCAAAAGAACCTGCAGTCAATGCAGAACTGTCAGTGGATCAGCTTGCTGAACAATTTGAACAGCTTGACCCCTTCACTCCTCAACCTCTACCTGAGTTTGAAGATCCCTCACAGACCCTGAACCTATTCTTACAGAAGAAGAAATCTCTCGTCGAAGGAGATGGGTCGATGCTCATCCTGGAGATCTCATTGTCGGGAACCCAAATGCGGGTGTGAAGACAAGAAGACAGATAGGTGAAAGCTGTCTACTAAGCTGTTATCTTTCCTACTCTGAACCCAAAACCGTTGAGGAAGCTCTTAACGACCATGACTGGGTTACAGCCATGCAAGAGGAACTCAATGAGTTTAAAAGAAACGAAGTATGGTCACTAGTTGATCGTCCTACACATCAAGGAGTGATTGATGTAAAATGGGTGTTTAGGAATAAGAAAGATGAAAATGCTGAAGTAATCAGAAACAAGGCAAGATTAGTTGCCAAAGGTTACTGTCAACAAGAAGGGATAGATTATGATGAGACCTACGCACCAGTGGCAAGACTAGAAGCAATTAGGTTGTTTCTAGCATATGCAGCTCATCAGAGGTTCAAAGTCTACCAAATGGACGTGAAGAGTGCTTTCCTCAATGGAATCCTTGGAGAAGAAGTTTACGTTGAACAACCACCAGGTTTCGAGGAAGCAGGTCCAGAGAAAGTTTACAAACTGCACAAGGCAGTATATGGTTTGAAACAAGCTCCCAGAGCTTGGTATGAAACGTTGTCTACATTCCTACTGCATTCTGGCTTTAAAAGAGGATCGGTCGACAGAACTTTATTTACTTTTAAGTACAAGGATGATATTCTTCTTGTGCAAATTTATGTTGATGACATTATCTTTGGATCTAGGTCAAAGTTTCTATGTGACAGGTTTGGAGAACTCATGAAGTATGAGTACAAAATGTCCATGATGGGGGAGATGAACTTCTTCCTCGGCCTGCAGGTCAAGCAATCTGCGGATGGTATCTTCATTTGTCAATCCAAATATGCTAACGAGCTGGCAACCAAATTCGGTGTCCAAGATAGTAGACCACTGAAGATTCCAATGATTGCAAATGGAAAGATGGATCCAGATTCTGAAGGGAAACCTGCCAGCATAACCTTGTACAGGGGAATTATTGGTTCTTTACTTTATCTTACTGCAAGTCGACCTGATATTTCTTTTGCAGTTGGAATATGTGCTCGGTATCAAGCTAATCCAAAGGAATCTCATCTAGAAGCAGCCAAGAAAATTCTTAGATATGTCAAGGGAACTACAAACTTCGGTTTATGGTACCCTTGTGATGATAATTTTAAACTAACTGGCTATGCAGATGCAGATTATGGAGGATGCAAACTGGATAGAAAGTCCACATCAGGGACTTGTCAGTTTCTTGGAAGCAAGTTGATTTCCTGGTTTTCAAAGAAGCAAACTTCAGTTGCTACTTCAACAACAGAAGCTGAGTATATGGCGACAGGAAGCTGTTGTGCACAGATTCTTTGGTTGAAACAACAACTCAAAGATTATGGAGTCACAGTTCGAAAAGTTCCTATCTTTGTGACAGCACAAGCGCTATAGCACTCACCGTGAATCCTGTCTACCACACCAGATGCAAGCATATTGATATAAGGCATCACTTCATAAGAGATCATGTGGAAAAACAAGATATAACAGTTGAGAAAATCCATACTGACATCCAAAGAGCTGATATTCTAACGAAACCTCTCATGGAAGAGAGATTCAAAATGCTGTGTGGAAAGCTTGGAATGCTCAGAATGGATACACAGCCTAAGTCAGAAAATAAAAGCAGTTCGCTAGAGCAGGTCAGCCAAGAGCAGACTGACTTGGAAACTGCATGCTAACAAAAGCAGTTCGCTAGAGCAGGTCAGCCAAGAGAAGACTGACTTAGAAACTGCAGCTCAAAAGAAGCAGTTCGATGACACGCAGCGTGAGGCCACAAACTGCGTTGAAAGTTAAAATTACTGGCCAACCTTTAAGGGGGAACTGGAGATGTCGTATCAATCTCCATTTAATTCTTAGCAGAATTTATTATTTCCACTCCTTACTTATCCTTTCAAAAATCTTTTTCAAATCTTTTACTGTTAAGTATTTCAAATCTTTTCAAATCACGAAAATCAAGGGATTTATGTCATTCTAAGAAGGAAAAAGAAGAGAGAAGAAGCGCGTGAAACTCACCTTCTCTGAATCACCTTTTTCACGCTGCCTCCCTCGCCGTTGAGATTTATTAATAAAATCTTAACCGTTGGAGAAGACTCTATAAATAGAGAGAAATTCTTGAAATCCTTACGCGTTTCTTGAAATCCTCTGAAATCAAGTTTCAAAATTTCTTTCGCTTCTCTTCAAAAATCATAAATTCGTAATCATTCCTTACTCTCTGCAAAAATGTCTACAGATTCACTAAGTGCTCAAGTAAAGAAAGCAACCCCTCTCATCTTCTTTGAGAAAGTTGTTGTGCTAGACAAATATGGATACAGAGGCTTGGATCCGATGATTGAAGCTATCACCCAATGTGATGGTTTCTTCAATATCATCACTCAACATCCGCGAGTGACGCTACCGATGAATGTTGCTTATTTGCTGTGTTCTTTGGAATCGATGGCCGGAGATCCCGCAACGGCAACTTTTCTAGTCAACGATGAAGAAGAACGGCTTCATCTTCTTCCACTCGTCCTTCAGACCTACAGATTGACGGATACAGGGGCTATCACAACAATTGATGATGTGCCCATGGATGCTGTCAACAACGTGTATCAGCAAGCTCTGTTCGAGCCCAAGAAGGTTTACGATCAGAAAACCTTCAACCGCCACGACTTGAAGTCTGAGTACAGATTCCTCTTCGAGTTCGTCCACAACGTGTTCTTTTCGTATCTAGGCTCGAATGAAGCTGTCACTCTGTTGAAGTTCAAATTGCTGACTGCTGTGGTGAAGCAGTTAGATGTTAACTGGGCCAGGGTGCTAGTCAACCTGTTCATCAAAGAGGCCGCGGAGCGACCTGCCAGGATCAAGGCCAACATGCAACTTCGTCATGGCACCAAGCTCTCCATCATTCTGCAGAGAACACTTACAAATCGTATGTGGCCTGTCTGCACCGGATTTCCTGAGGACAAGCTGGTTCCTCACACCTGCAACCAGTTGATCATGATACTTGGCATTCTGCCACACAAGATCAACAAAGCAAGAGGTGCAGCCAAGCGTTTGCTCACAGAGATGCGCGATTCAAAGGAAGATGAAGATAAAAGTGAAGATGACAGTGAGAATGAAGAAGAAGACAGTGACTGTGCTGAGAAAGTCAGAAAAGGGAAAAGGAAGATGACGGATCTGCAGTCTGCGCCCTCACAAAAGCGCACCACTCGATCTGCAGCAGCGACCTTCGTGGAGGCAGATCCCAAACCTGCTAGTCCAACGCAGCCTGCCTCTCCACAGGTTGATGTGGAACCTGCTGGCGACAAGTCCACTCCAGGCTCCCCGTCCAAAGCTCAGGACCAGGCCCCAGGCTCCGCAGCTCCAGACTCCGCAGCTCTTGGCTCCTCGTCCGTAGCTCCTCCATCCTCTTTCAACAGCTCAAGTGCAGTTGACAAGATGTTATCCTTCTTCAACGCAGAATTCCTTAAAATGTCTCGTAAGGTTAACATGTTGGAACTGGAAAACAAGATGTATGTTGATGAAAAGGTTGCAGCTTTACAAGCTGAGAATGCCAAGCTGTGGGAGTTCATCAAAGCTCACATTGGTGAAAAGAAGGATGCACATGGGCAGTTCGTGATGGACAAAGGACAGTCCAGCTAGGTGGAAACTGCGAAGATCAGAAACTGTGGACAAGTCACAGTTTGCATAGGGAAGTGTCATGGACGACCTGTATCAGTCTCCGTGTTTTTGAATTATGTTTTAAATATGTCAATGATATGCCTTAATATTTCTAATGTTCAAATTTCAATGAAATATTTCTTGCTTCACTTGATAAATTTTATGCCTTATCAATTATTTTCATTTATTGAAGCATGTGTTTTGTTATTTATTGAAATCATTGTTAAGGATATTCTGACACAGTACATAACATTCGCACTTCACTTTCCATGTATGTCAAAAAGTGTATGCACAGTGTCAAATCCGCATTAAATGCGAGGCGATGGTTGAGTGTAAGGGTTGTGCGAGTGGGCTTCACAACCACCCCACGCGCCCACTACCTCACAGATTTCTAGGGATTTAATCCTATCCATTGAACGGTTGAAATACTTCAATCACAACCGCTCATTTTCTCTTATATATGTGCTCATCCACTGTGCATCGTCGTTCTCATTCAAATTTCTGCATTCTTCCGCCATTTTTTTTTCTGCAACTCCTCTCTTTCAAAATTTGACATTCTAAGTTCTCACTTATACTTTCTCGAAATGGCAGGAGAATCCACCTCTCACAACGTCAAGCATACAACCGGTACAAGCACACAGCCAGATCTTCCAACGACGGCAGAACAGAAGATCCAGTACATACAGGAGTTTATTCTCATGGAGCCCACGACAAATCTCTCTACATACGGCTACGCCGGCCTGAACGAGATGTACTCCACCATTAAAGCAGCGGATGGTTTTTACAAAATCATCTCTCATGAGCCAAAATTCTGGCTTCCTCAACAAGTCGCTATGTTAATTCTCTACTATTTTTGCCAAGAAGATGTAGAATCTGCCCAATTCTATCTTCCGATACCCGATGAGCCCGACGCGCCCATTCCCATTCTACCGCTCATCACTCGGACCTACGGCATCGCAGATTCGGGAACCGTGGAAATCTTGTTTCACAAGCCCATGGGTCTTATTTTGGATATTCCTGATGCAGATCTGGAATCTGTGTATCAGAAAGCTTTGATGCAGCCTACAGCAAAATATGATGGAAAGAAGTTCTCGCGACCTCTGCTGCGACCTGCATACAGAGTACCTCTTCAACTTTGTCCACAAGGTCTTCCTTGGTTACTCTGGTAACCACGCGTTGTCACTCCAGCGAAGTTCAGAGTGATGACTGCAATTGTGCAGGGTCTAGACGTGAACTGGGCCCGCTTTCTTCTCGAACTCATCAACGAAGAAATCAAGCAGCTCTCAATCACCTTTGAAGGCGAAGAGTTGACCGAATTCCGTGTTGCCAGGAACCTGCGCCTAGGCACCAAGATTTGCTCTCTAATTCAATGTCTCCAACCCGACCTCAATTGGAGTGGAATGACGCCTTTCAACAAGGAAAAGGTCCCCAAGGACCAGAAGCAGCTTGAATTAATCATTGGGGTCGACATGACCGTCTTTGCCAAGAATGACGACCTGGTCAAACCATTTCTGTATGAAATGGGTAGGTCCAACCCTGCCTGGGTACCCCCAGAACAGCGAGACAATAGAAGGAAGAGACAGTATGCTCCCAGCAAACAGCTTGACAGACCTCCCAAGTCTGTGAGAATCAAATCTCCAACTCCCATCTCGCGCAGGTTGCATACGGAGTTTGCTGACATTGAAGTGCAGCACCGGCCTGCTCGTCCACACACCGCTCTACTCGAAGACATCACTGAACAGACAGATCCCAAAGCACAGGTTTCAATTCTATTCCCTCTGTTCATGATATCTTCAAGGCTCCAGTTCTGGAGATAGCTGGCCAGAGTCATACTGAATCTCAACCGGAGGACGAGACAGATTTCGAGGAAGAAAATCTCGACACTTCATTTGTTGTCCACCAGCAGTCCGGTGAAGCCTCTCCTCATCTCAGCTCTCCACCAGAGATCGACATCAATCTTATCCTCTCATCCGACGATGATGATGTTCAAGAAGATCCCGTGAAAACTGCAGCTGCCATGCTGGTCAACTCAATCGAGATCAATGCTGAAAAGACAGTCTTGGAGTCTTTTCCCGGAATCGATCTCACACCAGAGACCAGGGCGATGGCGTACAGGCTGCGTACTTTGCTCGATGGGAAGGACAAATCTATACAGCGACTTGAAGTCTATATTCCTGATTCATCCCATTGAACAGCTTGAAATTGAAGAGCACACCCGGGGAAGTATTTTGGCTATGCTTCAATTCCTGAAGCTCGCGATTACTTCAAGAATTTTGTTCTCTCTAGGATGAAGAGAGAGGCCAGGGCTCTCAATATTGATTTAAAACCTTTTTACACTCATGATCGCAGTTCCTATAATTTCAGGTTTCCGGAGGATGATGTCTTCAGTCCTATTCCCTCTCCCACCCGGAACAACGATAACACAGAGTCCGATCATGATCGTGCACCTATATATTCTGTTGCAACCGCTGGAACTCCTCTCACTGCGTGCATAAAAACTTGAAGAACTTCATCATTGAGGAGGTTCCAAGGTGAAGGCAACGGAGGTTGAAGAACACAAGAAGATTACTGACAAGATTGAAGCTATGGATAAAGCTGCATCCGCCATGCTGACCAACATAAGGGATGAAATGCCACAAGTTATTAAGGAAGTAGTGGCAAGCCAGTTCGCAACCTTCATCTTCACTCAACTCAAAGCAGAAACGGACAAGCTGCTTCCCATCCAGCTGTCCGAATTGAAAGTCGCCTACAAATCTTCCATTAAGGGCTTGCAATACGAGTTTGAACAACTCAACAAGCTTGTAAACAACTTCTCTACAAAGCTTACTCAAACCACATCCAGCTCACTGAAGAAAGAGGAGGAGATGGAAGGGAACATCAACTCCCTACTGCAGTTCAAGGAAAAGATCAGCACAGACCTGTCCTTGATCTCTGATGAACAGGCCTCCCTCAACACCCTTGTTCAGAATCTCATTGATGATAATGCCGAAAAGGGGGAAGGGAAAGGCAAGGAAAAACGTGGTGCTTCGAAATCAGGGAAAGGCAAGGAGAAACAGGTTACGCAACCGCAGGTTACCCAACCGCCTCAAGGCAGAGGCAAAGGTCGCTCTGACCAACCTGTGATGCAAACAGAAGCTGCTCCGTCTGTGACAATCGCCCCTCATCCTGCTATTTCCAAGTTGTCTGCTCAAGAAAAAGCACAGGGTGAATCCAACCTCATCCGACTTATGGCAGAAGCTGGATATACCGCAGAAGACTGCACAGATGAAGGCAAGCAGAAGCTGTTTCTGGAAGATTTAAGAAACAGAGGGCAAGGGATAAAGCTCGCGTGGCAAGCTTCAAAGGACTTGAAAGCTACAAGGAACAGGTTGATAAAAGAGAATTGTCGAATTGGTTACCAGTGGAAGATCAGCTTATATGGGACGAGTTCATCAACCAATTCATCTTGCACCACTACTGGTTGCAAATCGATGCTCGTTATACTGGCAATACCAAAACAACATTTCACAACTGGCTGCAGACTTTTCCAGATCGCGAATTCATCAAAAGAGTCAGGGCGAAAGCTATAAAAGACAAGATCATGCTCAATCCGCC